>JAANQP010000114.1:0-166573 GCA_011320165.1 Fusarium protoensiforme
GCTTTATATATTATTTCCTTTCCATAACCTAAATACTAAAATCTATATATATCGCCCGTCGACCAAGTAAGTATCTAACTGATATCGAAATCAGGAAGCGAGCTAAACAGTGAAGAACTATAACATATCCGGTCGATGAAACTCGGATCCAGTTCTGGTATCGTCGTGTCTTGTGCCCCTGGCACCACCGTCGAGTCAACAGGTCTATTGCTTGCCTGCCCAGATTCGCTCGGCGTCGACGTGGTCAAGGCGATGGATTTCGACAGAGGCTCGGAATTCCACCTGTCCATCGACTCTGATATGAGAGTCGCCGCACATGATCGCACGCGATGGTAGGCGGAATCTGCCAGGTTCCAGGTTCTCTTCAGGTTCTTCAAGCAGCCGAGAATCAGCGTGATCCGGTTGTAGTGGTGGTCGAAGCACTCATCAGAGTGACTGTTTGAAGTAGCCAGTTGTATCAGCCCGCAAAGAACGAGCGCTGGAATGATGCAAGGTGTGTGCTTCTGGATATTCGGGCAGAGCGAGATGTAATCCGATATTCGCCTTGAGGCCTCGGTTGCTTTGATGCTGTGCACCAAGCGGGTCGAGTTTGACAAGGACTGGGCCTGTGCCATGGGCCAAAATGGGTCCTCGTTGCTGCATAGGAGAGGGTGATAGCTGCTGCGTGGGAGATGAAGCAACATGCCAGCATATGCAATGATTGCGTGTGCTTGAAACATGATCTCATCAATGTTTCCGTACGAGTCCACGATATCCAACTTCTTGGTGGGCAGATGATTTGACCAACTGACGAGAGCATTCTCGACGGCTTGCAGATGATCACGGTGATAGTCTCGTAATCGATTCAAGACGAGAACTCGTCCCAAGATGCTAATAGCCTCGATCCGGTAGCTGAAAGACGAAAAGATAATGTCCTCTTCAAAAAGAACCCTTCGCTTAAAGTCGAGAATCTTGCGCGGCTCTGGAATGTCGTGTGTGCCCGTGTAGAGTGACTCCTCGCACGGCAACGGTACTTCAGGACACACGGCACTGCAGCGGAATGAGATAGCCTTTTGGGGAAGTGCCATGATGACATCGGTGATGAAGAGCTCCCACCACGTCCTCCGTAGGCTCTCAGCTTCGATAGATCTCTCGGGGTGTCGTGATGACGCGTAATCGGCGCGGTGCAAGCCAATATCAAACGCGATGGTCGTGCAGTGTGAAAAGGCGTCTTGTGCTTCTGTGAGGTCGCCCCGTGAGAATAACACAATCGCGTGGATCAACCAGGCTTGAACCATACAGGCCGACTTGTCGGTGCATGAAGAAAGCTCGGCAGCAACTTTTGTCTTGAGCTGCTCAGAAGGACTCAGTTGAACGTAGTGAGATCCCGCAAAGTCGACTACGAGCTGTAGATAGGTGGGATATGCGCGAGGGGTATACATGGAAGCCGGGACCAGAATAGGGTGAGCATTGTGAAAGTTCTCGTAGTACATGCGTATGAAACGCTCACTGTCGGTCGGAGGTCTGCTTATCGATGAAACTTGACCTTGGTTGCTGAAGTCTTTGGGTCCCAGACCCGGCCAGAGGAGGTGATCGGTGCTTATCCCAGTAAAATACGAGAGAACATTTCCATCCGACGGAGCATCATCCGTCGTCACTGAAAGGCGGGACGGTTCTGAACGGGGAACCTCTGGCGCGGTTGGAGAAGAAACACCGACACTCTCGTCATCACCAGGCCCAATGGAAGGTCGAAGCGGCTGCAGTTCTCTCCCGGCGGTAAGATCCCTCGGTTTTCTCCTCCCCCCACGTCGCGAGGGTTGGTAGTTGCACACCGTACCGTTCTGGATGCATCGCGAGCACGTCGGCTTCTTGCCGTCGCATTTGAGATGTTGTTTCCTGCAGCCGGTGCAAGCGAGGGAAGCGAGCCCGGTGCTCTTTGTGATCCTGGGAGCTGCCATCGTGTCTGGGTCTGGGGATGATGATGGAGTCGTGCCACCTTGTTCGTTCGGGGTTTGAAGGGTCTGATCGGGGGATCGGGGACCTTGGCGTGTGGTTTGGTCGCCGAAGGGATGTGATTGGCTGGTGAGTCGCCGATCAATCACTCACCGGTTCAGAGACCAGCCTCGTTCTGAGCCGAACCTAGTTCATCATGCATTCCATTCTTCGTTTAACTTTATATCCTGCATAAGCTGTGCAAGCCTCGACTTTGATCTTGTCATAAAAGATATGTCGGCTCGCTTTCTAACACCAAAGATCGGCCCAACACTCTTCACTGAACATAGCCCTCATACTCCCAGTAAGTCTCAAAACCCAACTTCTCATAAAAGCCCCGGATATACACCGAGTCAATGTATATCCCCTCAATTCCCCTCTCTCGTAGAATCTCCATGGCCTTCACCACCATGGCCAATCCAACGCCTTTGCCTCTTGCCGACTCGCTCACGCCAACGGCAGCGATCAGCCCAGTCTTGTCCTTTGACGGCAGTAGCGGCATAAAGGCATAAGTGTCGCTGATGATGGACGAGAAAGAACACATAAACGTCCATCCGATTTGCTCGTTCGTCTCAGGGTCAATGGCCACCAGTGCTTCGTGGTGCTGCTTATAGGCTGCAAGGGCCTCGTAGCCAATATACCACTTCTGTGCGCGTGTCAGTGTTTGACCATATGTGAGGATACTGAATGACTTACAAAGGTGGCTCGCTGTTTGATTAAGCACTCTTCCTCCAGTTCTGGCGACCATGTCACAAACTTGGCATTAACCTTGGAAATCTTCTCCATGGCTTCAGGCGGCGCGATGGGGCCCTCACGGATATCCTTGAAGAGATCTATCGCCGAGTTCTCTGGCATTCTGCGGAAACCTATAGATCGGTGAGTATCCCATTCAAAGACGCGACTGAATGTGCATGCATACCTCTATGGATGAAAAAGTCCTTTACTTCTTGAGGAAAGTCGACCGGCATCTGTGGCCAGAATCGAGGAGATTGACTTCCAATCTGCAAAGACTTGAGATCCTCTCCATTGGCCTCTCTCAACCCAGCCTTTGCCTTTTCCAACAATGCTGTACCGAGTCCCTTTCCTCGATGCTCAGGCAACACGCCAATGACGTCTATCTGGCCAACGCCGGCGGACAAGTAGGTAAAGATGAAGCCATTCTCATGGGTGTAGTGATGGCCAGGAAAGATACGCAGGAACTTTTCCAGTCGCTGTCTTGCAACTGGCCAGGTTGGAAAGATGGCATCCCACATGCGAGAAACATTTTCGAAATCTTGGTCTGAGCTTGAAAACTCCTTGATGTCATACTTGACAGGGTTGTCGGTTTGTTCAGCCATATTCAAGAGTGGGGGTCTTGATCCTTCGCACAACAGATTGAAGTGGGCGAGAAAGCTAAAGTTTGTTTATTTTGGCATTAAGAGGAGACTGTGAGATCTATAATAACTTAATCGTATGGATCGCTCATCGTATGTTAGACGAGACAACAGGACAATTTGGAAGAGGTTGGAACGTGGCCTGATGACCCCTGATGCCTGGTGCTAGGGGTGCGTAAGCGAGCGTGGCGAAGTGCGTACTCCGCCGCGCGTAAAAGCTCGAAGGATTCGACTGTTGGTTCTTTTGCACGTGTATATCGCATTCGCAATCATGCCTGACTTGGGAAGGTGGCTGGATCAGCATACGACGACCGATCATCATCTCATGTTAGCAAGGTCAATCTATATCATTTATGACCTTCTTAAACCTGCCATACAATATTCAGGTGCCCCCGTAGTGAAAGTTCAAAAGCGCCAAGTTACAAATATTAAATCCCAGACAATCTCGCTCAGTACCCGACCCAGAACAAAAGAGACCCATACTCATCAAACTGCATCATATAATGTGAAAGTCGTGATTCACATGGTCGTCCACCACTTCAGTCTTCTCCCGGCATGAACCAGGACGTCGAAGCGGGAATGTAAGTTGAGCCGAGAGGAGCTGGCTGCTCAAGTCGTCCATCTCATTTGAGGTTACCTCAGTGTTTTCGGTGCCGCTTGATGGTGGAAAGGGAAGATCCCTCCCATCAAGTGGGAAGAGATTGTTCGCTTTCAGCCAGTCGTCATTGGCAAACTTGGAGAGATAGTTGCGGATGCCGTCGGGCATCACAACAACCACTTTGTCGCCCTCTTTAAAGTCAAAGTCCTTGGCAGCTTTGAACATGGCTGCCATCGCAGCGCCGGAGCTTCCTCCTACCAAGAGGCCTTCCTCGGCAATAAGCCGTCTCGCCAGGTAGAAAGACTCTCGATCCGTTGTCTTGAACCACTTGTCCACAATATCACGGTCCAGGACACCAGGGACGAATTCGCCGCCGATGCCTTCAACCTGGTGGGGCTCGTGTAGATGCTCTTTGTTGAGGGAATCAGGGGCTGCCAAGATGCTTCCTTGTGGGTCGGCGCCGATGGCCTTGATGGCCTTGTTGTGCTTCTTCAAGCCCCTTGCGAGTCCGGTGATGGTGCCTCCTGTTCCTGCACCGGCGACGATGGCGGTAACTTTACCCTTGGTTTGTCTCCAAATCTCTTGGGCAGTCGTCTCCTCGTGAGCGCGGGGATTCTCGGGGTTCCCAAATTGGCCCAGGATGTGGGCATTTGGAAGAACGGATTGGAGCCACTCGGCGAGTTGATGATGTGACTCAGGACTATCCCAAGCTGCATCATCAGGCGTTCGAATGATTTTGGCTCCCAGGGCGCGGAGGATTGTCACTTTTTCAAGTGACATCTTGCTAGGAAGAGTGATGATGGTCTTGTAGCCCTTCAAAACGGCAATGAGAGCCAGCCCAATGCCACTGTATCAAGTTAATAGGCCGCGGAGAACTTGGGGCGGGCCACTCACGTATTCCCACTAGTCGGTTCAATCAAGGTATCACCGGGCTTGATCTTGCCAGCCTTTTCAGCTTCTTCGATCATGCGAAGTGCCACGCGGTCCTTGGTGCTGCCCCCTAGATTGAAGAACTCTGCCTTGACGTAAACATCACATTTAAGCCCCAAAGCTTTGGGTAGCTTGTTGAGGCGGATGAGGGGAGTTTCCCCGATCAAGTCGATGGCATTGGAGATGTCATTAGCGGGTGTAGATGCTTCGGAGATGATGGACGACATGTTTATGGCTGGAAGTGGTATGACTGTCCTGTGAAAAGATGCAGGAAGTGTGACGGAGTATATAATTTGATAATGAGAAATCAATGAGAGTGGACTCAGCTAGTTTAAATAACACAAAGACATCACATGTTGTTTGAATCGTGATATTACCAGGGGCTCAGTCGCCGACGGAGCATTCGCCGATAGTCGCCAAGCAACCCCGGGTGGAATGGCCCGAATGGAGCGCTCGCTAGAACCCAAATAGGCTGACAGCCAGCCACCTTTGACTATCACTTTGAGGTAAGGTTTGCTAGTTAGTTCCAAGAGCCAAGACAAGGCATAGGCGGCGTAGATATCATGGTATTTGAGTGGAAGCCGGTCGTACTGCTCACGCTTTTCCATCTCATGCATTGAACCCTGACCTCGTTGCTATTGTGGCTAGTTATCTGCAATTGAAGAGGCTGGTAGATCGACGGATCGACAATAATTCAACTTTAATCTTAACTTATCTCGGAAAGCTCAGCTGGTAAAATCCAGCCATTTACGTTCCGGACCGTAACAGTGAAAGTTTAGGCAAGTCGTGAAGATATGGCATGTGATATAAATATTGAATTTGCTAAAAGTTAGACTTTAATCAATTGTGAAGAAACCATCAACCTTCTTTTCACGGTCCCTAGCTAATTGACCACGCAACGTGTAACTAGCTTGGAGATGAGGTGAAGGTTGGACGAGTTGAGTTCAGCCACCCTATACCAAATGGAAAGATAAGCCGGACTTTTCGTAAATCCGCTCAATTAACCAAGAAGGGCATAGCGTTGTCCAGTCACAGCCAAGAGACTCTTCTGTTTTGTCCAAACTTGGACCTGCTATACCAAACCTTCCCCCCAGCACCAAGATGACCGTGTTTGATATCGATGAGCAAGAAAATCTTGCCCGTATGCGGCGAGGCGACCTCTATTACGCCTTTACTCCACAGCTCGTGGCTGCTCGGAAGCGGTGCAAGCAAGCCCTGGCACGGCTCAATACGGCGGGAGAGTTGACTCGCAGAGAAATTGCAGAGCATTGGAAAGAGTAATTGACTTGAAATGTTGAAATTGCTGGCGTATCTAACAAACACCAGCATCACCGACGATCAACATCCTTTGCCTCCACCTGCGGCAACAGAAGACGAAGATGATGCTGTCCTGCACGAGTACCCCTGGATAGAACGCCCCATCAACATCGACTATGGGACAAACGTAAAGGTTGGAAGTGGCGTCTTTATCAACTTTAACTGCACCATCATTGACACCTGCACTGTATCCATCGGAGCGCGTACGCTTGTTGGCCCTAACGTATCCTTCTTCAGTGGCACCCACCCCCTTGATCCTGATCTACGCAACGGAACAAACGGGCCTGAGCTTGGCCGCCCTGTGACAATCGGTGAGGATTGTTGGATAGGAGGAAGTGCAATGATTCTACCTGGCGTCACTGTTGGAGATGGATGCACTATTGGAGCTGGGAGTGTTGTAACAAAGGTAAGTGAGGTGCTTCTTAACAAAAAGATCGTGTGTTGAACCATTTCTTCTAGGACGTTCCAGCGTACCATGTCGTTGCCGGAAACCCGGCCGGGATTATACGAAAGATAGAACGGAAGCACAAGGCCGAACAGGAGGCGAAGCAAAAAGCTCAGGGGGTATAGTATCTTATCGTTGCTCCAAATAGATCGCAATTGATTGATGGTTAATGTGAAGGTTTTTCAGAAAGCATAGCTGAATGGCACAGGGGACTGGCTGGCTAGTGTAAGACGTGTTGAGCGGTTACAGGCTGTAGGGCCCGTACAGTTCTGCTGGACAAGATGCTGTATGTACTCGCTAGTGACGGCTGTTGCACCACCGGTAGCGGTACAAGAACTAGTTTTGCCGTTACTCAACAGGTCAAGTGTTGTTGCAAACTATTATCCTCCAACCCCAAAGAGCGCTTCAGCAAACTGAATCCTTGCCTCCCCTGGGCTCGTAATGTACTCCTGGCGACGATCCCAGTCCACCGCAAATATAGTAATGAAGGAAACACACGATACGATTGTTCCCGCCGCCCAAGCCCTTCGATTTAGCATTTTATATCGGGGATTAGTTGTTCGCGCGGCTCTTGTGCGGGCACGTCGCGTGCTTCTAGAGCAACTTCCACAACAATTCGCCATCATCATAGAGATAAGGGGATATATCCACATGAGAATGGCCATCCACTTCCATCCCGCGTCTTTTACCGTGAAAGAGAAGACTGTCGCGGCCAAGGCCAGGATTCCAATGCTACCCAGAACAAGAGTAGCTAGGATACGCTCCCAGCTCCGGCCTGACGATGTAGTTGGACCTATTTCCTGGGAAGTTGAGATTCCTGCTTGAGACCTTTCGCTATCTTGCAAGGTCTGTGGTTCAGTGGATATCCTTTCTCCAGTCCTGGTATGTTGTTGGGGTTTCTGCAGGCCCCCTAGTCTGGCCGTTTTGAAGGCGTTTGCAAAGTTGGTGAAGTCAATGGGGAGTTGAACGAGAGACAGTGTCAGTCTAAGGGCCAAGGTGTGGCGTTGAGGATGCCGAATAAGATTGACGGAGGAGAAGATCATTCCAGCCAGTGTTCGTAGTCCGAGTATCATAGACGTGTAGGCAACAAGAACACCCCATCTAGTGACAGGCTTGTCAAGGTAAGTCCAGCCCCGCCAATAAAAGGTCAAGTATTTAAAGGGCAAAGGGCCAATGGCAAATGCGACATCGAGTACACAGATGGTTGTGGGTAGCCAGGATGGAATTTGGGTTGCCATGATGAAAAATGAGGGTGATGATAAGAGGGAGCGGAAATTGATTAGCATTAGCTACCGCTTCAAAGTAAAGCTCCTTCTTTTGTACATTGGACTCTGCTTATGGGGGCTCTTCCCAAGTTGCCCAAGTGGCGGAGGCGCAGCGTACTGGATGTCTCATGTGGTAATAATGAGAGAAGGTGGTTGGTCGCCCTACTTTCAAAGGGCTGCTGTATGCACAGGTTGAAAACGACCTGAGCGGGGTTTTTCCTGAAGATTTCAGGCTCTGTCTAACTCATCTTTCTCATCTTGAGTCATCTCAAAACATCCAAAATCAGCCTAGGTTTGTTCGTGTCGTTGAAAATGGAGCTGCTCGCTGCTATTGTTGGTGTCGCCGACGTCACGACTCGCGCCAGCACCGGCCTCTGGAAGCTTTGCGAACAGTGGCGTGACGCCCCAAAAGAGATTCGCCTTCTTCGAGACGACTTGGTTCAGGCGACAGCCTTCTTTGCTCAGATTCAGAAAGGCCTGACTGCAGAACAAGCCAGGGGAGCCAGCGCATCAAGATGGCCTCCAGAGTGCATCCGCGAGTTGGAACGGCTCCTGTGGGATGGCCAAGCTCTCGTTCTGGGTATCGAGAAGCTGGTTAATGAGCTTTTGAGCCAGGGAACGACTGCAAGTGGACCATCTCACCAGCCTCTGAGTGGGCGACGGAAGTTGTTGTGGGTGACGAAACTGAGATGGACTTCGGACCAAAGACGGTCCTTGAAGGTGCTTATGGGCAAAATTTGCGTGAGCCTCATGTCGCTCAATGTGTGAGTCGGCTCTCGCAGACATCTCTGCAAGTTTGTTGCTAATTGAGTATCTACAGAACGGTCACAACAGACTTGCAAACAATGCTCAAGAGCGTGGATGAAAACATTCTCCAAGCTGTTGATAAGGCATCTCATGAAAACAGAGACCATTTTGACACGGCACTCGAGGCATCGAGAGTGCAGGTCATCGATCAAATTGTTTCTCAACTTGTCGACCGGTTGTCCGGCCTTGAGATCACCACACCTGGAGACCTCGACCGTGGTCTCGATGACGCTCGGAGTCAGTTGAAGGATGACATTACTCATCACATCAACTCTTCCCAGTCCGAGTCTCTTGCACGCCTTGATTCAGGCCTTGCATCATCCATTGTCGACATTGTTTCACACATGGACCGCCGCATCACAGAGTTGCGTTCTGACATTGCGAGCTCGTCTGAAGAGGGGCAGTTGGCGATTCGAACCCTTCGGACAACACTCATTGAAGATCGATCCAAGGGCTGGGATCAACCTCTTCGGAGCAGCTTTATGCCATACTCCCTGGGGAATGCTGACCCTTGGGCTGCCTTGCTGTACCAAAGTGCGGCGAGGGCGCGATTTGCTAACCCTGGGTGCGAATCCAGTTGCATCTGCCAATGTCACTCCATCAGCGCCTATGGAAACTGGAAACTCACTTGGTTTAAAGCGGTTCTAGGCTCGATTCATTTGACGTATCGAGGGTCTCCGGCAAAAGCGAGAGCATGCAGTAGCCCAAAGTGCCAGACTCGTCATCAACCAGCATGGATACGTCTCGATTATCATCTGCCGAACTGGCTGCTAAGGATTGCTTTTACCCTTGTCGTATCTCTGGGGTCCATGGCCCCAGAAATGCTGCTGCGGATCTTCCGGCACATTCCTAATGACAATTCTTCACGGTCACAGAGCATCTTCGGATTCGTCACCAGGCGAGATCTAGGCGGCCTCAAATGGGCTCTGCAGACCAAGAAAGCTTGTGTGCACGATGTGACAGGGTCCTACCTCAGCGGGGGAGCATGCAATGCACTGACCTGGGCAATCATTTATAAGGATGTGCCCATTGCCAAGTTACTTATCGATGCAGGTTCCGACGTCCTTGTTGGATCAGACTACCTGTCCCCCGCCCATCAAGCTCTCTGTCTGTTTTCGGAGGGTGCGCCTGAGGGAAAAAGGATCCTGGAGATGCTTCCAGTTGACGAATTCCTTGAGGAATCTGGCTTTTCTGACCTGCACAAAATCGTACTTGGGCTCCTACCACTCAACTTGAGAGAATCATTGCAGAGACCGCACTTTCTCGCCCAGGTCAACCAATGCACGATAGATGGCTGGACACCACTTCATTGGGCCGCAAGACGAGCAGATGCAGCAGCTATCGAAACTTTGATCGAGGCCGGGGCTAAAGTCGACACTCCGTCGTTGTTTGGCGTAACGCCCCTTCTTTATGCATGTTCTACGGGGAATCTCACCGCTGTCCGGGCTCTTCTAGATGGGGGCGCCGCAATAGGCCATAGAGACAACAGGCTCCATACATGCTTGCATTTCGCAGCTGAGTCGACGGTCGAAAATATCACCTTGCTGTCCTTTTTGATCAGCCGCGGGGCCAACATCAACGCCCAAAACAGCGAAAAGGCTGGGCTATTAGATCGTGCGGTGGTGGCGAAGAGGCCTAGATTGGCCAGTCTTCTCCTCCAACATGGCGCCGACGCTAGCAATCGGGACCGGGACGGCGATATACCGTTATTTGATGCAATCACCCTAGTATCCCATGAGTTAGCGCAAATCCTGCTCGACTACGGTGCTGACTATACAAATATTAACAACCACGGTGGGGGAACACTTCACATACTGGCAGCAGCGGGCGACTTGCGCATGATTCGCTTGTTCACTGAGGCTCGGATGCGAGGACTCGACCCGGCAATGCGAGACTTGGATGGCAAGACGGCCATGGATTTGCTTGAGGAGCGGTGGGATCATACCCCTGAGCTACGAGCGCAGTTCGAGGATTTGCTTCAGGGACTGGTAGATCATACAACTACTGCTAGGGTCGAGGGTACAGAGATTGACACAGCTGGCGAGTCGTCGGATGAGGACTTCTATGATGCGTTAGAAACTTGGTAGGCTTAGTATGGTAGGTGATGTGGTCTTGAGGCAGCCTTATTTCTCTGGAAATGGATTTCGATTTCAGGGTGGTCGGGCTTCGTGTGACAATCACCAAGAGGCCCCACGTTGTGTGGAATTTGGCCCAGCGGTCTATCACCAGAGAGATATGAGGACACGTTTCATCACTTGCAATGGGCGAGAGTGACTTGAGAACAAGGTTTGTTGAGGCTATTGCGATGGTTCAAGTGACTTTAGGCTACAGTCACAAAGACCAGCTACCAATGCAAGATACAATGAATCTGGAGCCATGAAATGCCACGTTGGAACCCCAAATTAAGGTGTGATGGTGTGCATATGCTGGCTTCGCCTTCACTGAGCCACTTTCACATACAAGCTTTCATCTTACCTGACTCAAGACCTTCAGTCTGCAACTTGAATGTAAGTGGACGCCACAAAGCTATTGTTGCAAAGCCTTGAACATAAATAAGGACTGAGATTCCCCACGGTTATTTGCCCCCAACCCATACCTAACCTCCTTCTTCCGCACCAAACAATTCAACTTTCACCAATATGACGCTTAAAAAGATTTCAAATTCCACTTCTATCACCAACATGATCCTCCTAACCGACGAGGAGTTGAGAACGGCGGACGACACTAGCACCCTGACATTAAGCCCGCTCACGCCTACCACTAGTTGTAATAGTGCTAATTTGGACTCGGCACCAAAGACTCGGACATCAGCCCACCAAAAGTCCTCGGGCAGGCCCTCGCTCTCGGCTGACCTGGATGAAATCCAACCAGGGAACATCGTTGCATTTGTTCTCATTCTGCTGGCTATTTTTATCGTAGCTCTGGTGTGCTCCCCTGACCCACAGCAAGAGCCGCCCTCTGTGGTATGGCCTACAGCCAACTCGATCGACGGCATTATCGCATGTCATAACAACTGGAAAGAGGTACACGGGTATGAACATCTTCCGCAAGCCATCAAAAATTACGAGACAACCATCACACATATGAGGGCCACCATCAAGCACTCGAGCATGGGGAATCGCAAAAGCCTTGAACAGGAAATGCAAGTCTTTTCGGCCGATACCGACGAAGTCATCAGCAAACTTGTCTCATGGAACAGCTTGGCTCAAGCCACAGTCGAGGAAATGCAGAATTTGAGCGACTTTGCTGAGAAGTCCACACCGGGATGGACTTCAAATTCGTGGCACGATAAACGAAAGAACAAACAACTACGCAAGCTATTAAGCAAAGAAAGCCACAAGATTGGGGAACGTCTGGATCTCCTCAAAGAGAAAAAGCCATGTTTGTTGGACGGTTTGGGCACGGTTGGCATGCACCTACAAATCATCGCGGAGCTCTTACGGGACGAAGAGGCGAGCCTTGATCCTGAGGATAAAGGATTCGCGGAGCGGGTATACCCACTTCATAAGATGGCCGAAGTGGTAATGGAAGGTCATAGAGTGATCAACAAGCTCCAAGTTGCCGTCAAAAATTCGGGAAGTGGATTGGAACGACTACGCCAGGCAATTTGGGGAATCGAGGACAAGACTGGTTGCGACACCGAGCAAATGTCTCTGTGCTTGAACAACATCCAAGACGCAGTCAATAGATTGGGTGACGTTTGGAAGCCTTCCAAGTCTAGGACTCAGTCTCAGGAAGCACAAAGAGCGGCGACAGGAAGTAGGGGGTCCATAGCCCCCCTCTATCGTCTCTCGATGATATCCTGACCTAAATGCGGATAAGATTGGAAATAGTCATGGATAGAAATGGAATTCAGTTATTCAACCCAACATCTCCAATTCAATGATAACCGTCTGTGAACAGTTCCACCTATTCAGAGACCGTTGAGCTGTCATCAGTGTCATCGTTGGCCGGCATCTCAACTCCACGCTCAGCCAAATACTTTGCAATCTCGGGCTCCTCTTGTGTACACATTTCAAGAGCTTCCTCATCAACGGTACTCATATCTGCACCATACTCAAATAACAACTTCACAGACTCCACGCTCCCCCACATAATTGCCAGCGACAGTGGCGTTTCACCGTTCTCATCCACCGCGGACACGTCACTGCCACAGGTAAGAAGAGCACGCAGGGCATGACACTCTCCCTGAGTTTGCGCAGCGATGTGCAGTGCAGTTTGTCCATCTCCATTACGCCCCTCGAGTTCCTCTCCTTGCTCTATCAACGCGTGAATCAGAGATGCCGAATCCGACAGTTGCATGGCAAGATGGAGAGGCCGACAGCCGCGCGTGAAACAGTTCCAGTATTCTAAACTTTCTTCGAGCTCGTCATAGGTGGATTTGCCCTGGTATGGCCAGGCGTTGGCTGCTTGCAGATACGAATCAATTGGCCCCTGGCTGGCGGAGAGCACCATGAAGTCTGATACGAACGACTCGGGGGTGTGCTGATGGAGATTGGGAGCCAACATTCTCGCTGCGTACCAAAGATATCGGTTGTTTGTGAGCCGTTCACGGAGCTCGCTCGAGGATGAACAAGCACCAGCGGCGAATTCGGGCTTGCATAGATATCGAATCTGTGCTGTCGTACAAGCCTCTTCATATTCTCTGCCAAATTCTTCCCGCTGAAGATGATGCTCCAAGACAGGAGACCGAATGCGGATGGTTTGGTTATCGTCGCTGAAGTAATAAAGCCCAGCGCAAATCTTGGTGATGTCCGAGGCGTTGTATCGAGATCCGTTTTGATGGATTATCTTCCAGGCGTTTAGAGCGTCTACCGCCATTGGTATCGTGAACTCATATCCTAGTTCGCCAATTTTGACCAGATGATAGAGGATGCAGCAGATCATGTCTCCCCATTTGCTTGATTTTATTTGTGTCATTGTCCTGCGGCAAAATTGCTGCATGGTATTGGAAGACGACTGCTCTGAGGCAGACGAGATCAAGATCGAGAGAACCTCAATCGCTTCCGAGGGTTTGTTATACAGATGTGTCGGAGGCAGAGGCGGGAAACTGGGAGAACCGTTAGCAGGTGCAATGAAAAGGAGTAGTTCTAGTTACACTCCGTTACAGGTGCCAGAAAGTCTGGCCCCAAGCAATGTGTTTGCCTCTGGCAAGTCCAAGGGAGAGAGTCCTTGGAGGGCATCTCGCAGTTCCAAGGCAGCATAAGCTTTCAAGTCGACATCACTAGCCCGAGCCTCGACGAGAGAGATTTCAAACTGATTGATGAAAGTATCGGGAGGTGGATCACGACTGGTTATCAGCACTTGGAAAGAGGCTTTCTCGTCATGGTCTCCCCCAAGGGCGCGCATTAGTGCCTTCAAACTTTTGGCGGTTGCCTTGTCGATCCCATCAAAGACAACAAAGACGGTTCCAAACTCGGAGGCCAGTATCCTTAGAATTGAGTGAAGTTCATCATCATCAGTGTCGGAGAACTTGGCTAGAGCTCTTTGCAGAGTAGGGCAGGAGGGTGGCAGCTGAGATGCGAGCTGCCTAGCCACGGACGACAGTCGGAGGTTCCAATCGGCGATATTGCGGTATTGGTAGTTATTTTCAGAGTAGACTACAGCAACTGCTGCATTGCTTGCTCGTAGTTGATTATTTGACCGAATGTAGTCCACAACTCGCGAGCTAGGCAAAGATTAGCTTTCTTCTCATACTCAGCATCATCTGCCAATGGCACACCTTAGAAATGTCTTGCCAGTTGCACCTATCACGTATCAGCAACAATAGCCATGACCACCAATTGAATACTCTTACTTGGACCATGGAGCCAAAGGAGTTGCGGGCCTTTTCCATTCAGCCAATCCTGAGTCTTTGGATGGTCAAGAAACGATTGACAAGACCCGGGCAGACGTGCAGAGTCAAGCGCTTTTTGTCTGCCGGCAGCACGATCGCCGGGGTTCAACTGTCTGATGATGTGGTTGATAATGACGTCGTCCATTGTCACGGTGTGACTAGTCAGCTCATGAAGATTGTTGGAGGGACGAGTGATGCAGAACTGAAGTCTCAATTGAGTCAATTCACGTCTTTAAAAGGGAGCGTGAAAGGGACAGGGGGATCTGCTGCCTGGAAAAGTGGACACTACGCACGCCATGTCTGACATTACCATCTGGGTTCAATGCTTCCAAGATGGTCTCATTGTGAATTGAGCATCGCGGTACTTCCAGACGCAAAGCTTACCCATCTAGGTTGGGCTAGGTGTGTGGACGTCACCACGTCAATCCATCCGGGAATAGCTTCATTACGCAAACACCTTATCAATCGCGATTTCGCCATACACCCCGCACAACTTTAATTCCGATCACCACCGGAATTTGCTGACAAATATTGGCCTGCGCCCAACCAACATCCAATGAGCAAAGATATCCATACCAAGAGTCTAGCCCGATCTACCCCTCACATCAAGCTCACGCCCTCCAAAGATTATAAGAACCCGAGTTTCTGCTCTTGTAATTGTGACTACTCACAAACTCCAGCAGCATCATCATGTCTCCTCCGACGAAATACGCCGTCGCTCTCTTCCCGGGCTTCCAAGCCCTCGACGTCTTTGGCCCCATCGATGCGTTGAACTACATGTCCAAAAGCCAGCCGCTCAGTCTCTCTATCCTCCACACTTCGCTCGAGCCTGTCACGACGTTGACTGATTCGACTCCTGGTCGGATCGGACAGAGTGTCGTTCCCACACACACCTATGACACGGCGCCTGAGGATATCGAGGTCCTGTTGGTGCCTGGTGGCATGGGAACGAGAGACCCAGAGAACGTGGCGAGAGTGAGACAATTCATCAAGGAGAGGTATCCAAAGCTGCGATACCTCTTGACCGTCTGCACAGGGAGTGCTATCGCTGCACAGTCGGGTGTCCTTGATGGCAAGGAGGCCACATCCAACAAGAGATCGTTCTCTTGGGTAAGTGACCATGCTCTTTCATGGGATCCCCTCTCTAACGCGTCAATAGGTTGTGTCCCAAGGGCCCAACGTCAAGTGGGTGAAGGAAGCAAGATGGGTCGTGGACGGCAACATCTGGACATCGTCGGGCATCTCGGCCGGCATCGACATGATCTTCGCCTTTATTGCCAAACAGTATGGACAAGAAGTGGCGGATGATACGGCGATCGGCTCGGAATATGTACGCAACACGGATCCCACCGTTGATCCCTTTGCCAAGTATGCGGGATAAGTGAGACAGCACGATGGGTACTTTTGAGGCCCAGCACCCCGTGTTGTACGCGGCTGCGATTCGCCATTATCGTGGGGATACCAGCAATGCCAAGACGCACGCTACCTCTATGTGAGAGCTTCACACAGTTTCCTCACTTGTACGAAAGAAAATACCCCCCTCAGTCGGACCGGCTTTCATTGGATATGCCGTGTCACGTAGCAAGTGGATATCATAATTCCTGTCTCACTCATCCCGCGCAATGTCTCAGAGAAGCCGCTCCCCTTGCCGTCTTGGTATGTGACTTGCAACGTGTTTGTTCAAGCGCTTATCAGAAAGGCTACGCGAGGTAAGCTATTGAGAAGTCGAGCACCAATATCTGACACCCAAGTGATTGAAGATATCGGCAAGGGTGGCAGTTTGGGCTTATTGGCTCGCTTGAACGCGGTGGCTGGCTGTCGTGCCTTGAAAGGGCTAGGATCATCCACACCTCAGCTCTTGGAATGGGAACCTGGCAGGTGGAGACAAGGTGAGGGAGGACAAAAGGCTGTCTGACATGAGACGGATAAATACATGAATGGCCTTCCCGTTTCTCAGTTCTTTGTTTTCGTCGGTCAGCTCTTTATCTTCATTCAGCCCTTTCCGTTATCCGTCAGATGTCAAGATGCAGGAATCAATCATACACAACATGTCTCGGGGGTTGTGTCGCCTTCTACAGACGCTGTTAAAACACGGACGCGGAATCACCGACGTTATCATGACTTCCATCCCACAAAATCCACTGTTCAGACGTATCCTTGGACCTCTCACCATCATAGGCACATGTTATGGCCTCAATAGTCTCCTCAACAGACTCGTACTCAACACTCGGACAGGCGCCCATCTGTGGGATTGGAAGAAAGAGATAGTCCTCATCACAGGAGGCAGCGGTGGAATGGGTTCTCATATGGTCAAACAGTTTGCACGGAGAAACGTCCGAGTTGTGTCCTTTGACATCCATCCACCCAAGCAAACTCTACCAGTAAATGCCCGCTTTTACCAAGTGGACGTGACTTCACCAGATGCGATACACGAAGCGGCAGAAAAGATGCGTCGGGATATTGGCGACCCGACTGTGCTCATCAACAACGCGGGTGTTGTGCTCGGCAAGGACATCCTCAGCTGCAGCAAAGATCAGGTCAAACACATGTTCGATGTCAACGTTCTTGCGCATTTCTGGCTCTCTCAGGAATTTCTACCATCCATGATCAAGAAGCAGCACGGCCATGTTGTCACGATGGCAAGCATCGCCAGTTTTATTACGATTGCTAGCAACGTTGACTACAGCTGCACGAAAGCTGGATTGACGGCATTCCATGAGGGCCTGGCACAGGATTTGAAGCACAGATACAACACTAAGAACGTTCTGACGAGGTGAGTTTGGCCATCCCTATCCATTTACTACGTTCGTTCCCGCTAATGGCCCCTCAGTATTATCTACCCCTACTGGGTTCGCACGCCTCTCATCCAGAACCTCACGGCACACCCAACTTTCCACGATCCGCTTGATGAGCCAGACAAGGTTGCTGAAGTTGTCGTCAACCACGTGATGGGATGCAAGAGCGGGCGAGTCGTGCTACCTGCCTACGGCGCTTTGTTATCTGGCATCCGTGGATTTCCTTTGTGGTTGCAGGAGTTGATCAGGGACAGCAAGGCAAATGTTTTGCGCGATACTACGTTTTAATACATGATTTTGTTTGCTTGAGCAGATAAACGGGGGAAAGAACAGAGAAAGCCAGTTTATGATGAATTACGTCAAACAGTGGTCGGTTCAGCCGTTGACAGTGCCAGTGCTTTATGCCAGTGCTGCAGCCAACCGAGCAAAACAATCAAGAGCAAACATGCCATCTCCACATCACATCTCTGTACCTTTACGACACAGAGCACACTAGATCTAGCAGCCACGCCTGTCGACATGGCCTCCAACGAGAAAGACCCATCGCCCGTATCACTCGAGGGCCTCCCTTCCGAGACCCTGCTCGTAATATGCCAGCTGTTTTGTTGGCACTGCCGTGGCGAAGAGATCGATCACGATATGCTCGAGGCATCTGACGATGCATGGACATCATGGCTCACGCTCAAGGCCCTATCACGAACCTCAAGACGCTTGCGATCCATCGCTCGACCCATCCTATACCACGACCCAAACGCCTTCCTCAAGCTTTCGGACTTGCTCTACCACATCGACCTTGACCTCAGTCTCGCAAAGCATGTCAAGGTGCTGCGCCTGGGAAATCTCGAGATGGAGATGAATGCCCCCGACGACGCGAACCTCGCCTTGAAGGTCGCCAGAAAGATCGGCATGCGCATTGAAGGCGGTCGTACCTTTTTCACCGACCCGAGGAAGCGGTTGCTCTCTCACCCAACACTCCATGGACCATTCTGCGACCAGTTGTTGATGGCTTTGTGCACCAAAGTTGAGATAATGGCGATGCAGCTGGACTCTGACCATGACAAGTTGAGATATTGGAGGCTCTCTACAGTCCACCGGCAGACCTACAAGTCTGCTACCAACTTGAAGAACTTGCGATATCTCATCCTCTCCAAGCGCGGCGATGAGCTCTTCAGCATCTGCCACCGTGGCGTTGAGACCGTACTCAGAGCAGCACCTTCATTGAAAACGCTTGTTCTCCAAGAGACGATGTGGCTCGGAGATGATGATCAGAGATCACTCAACTTTAACCTCCAAGTCTATGCGCCAGCGCTGCAGAATCTTACCACGTTGCAGCTCAAAAACTCAGTCATCCCATATGACGGGCAGGGTCCCAAGTACGAGGCCCTTTACAAGGTGATCGAGATAGCCAAGAACCTTAAGCACTTTAGCTATCTCGCCCGGTGCTTCGAATCCTTTCAGAGAAGCACGAGCCATACAGCGCCAGGCCAACTCGTCGACACTCTCAAGCCCCGAGCAGAAACTCTGGAAATCCTCGAAATCAGCCTATACGATCTCGACTCCCACTGGGAGAATGATGGCATATACAACTTGCCCGGGATTCAGAGATCCACAATTGATCAGTTCCGCAGCCTTCACACGCTCCGAGTGCACGAGCTATCCATCTGCCGGCACTTTGACTTGGAGGCCGCCAAGAGATGGCATTGGAATTGCATCAGTGATCTCCTCCTTCCCGGCATCAAGCACTTCACCATGGGACTGGATATCCAATGGATGGTGGGGCGCAAAGATGTGACGGGGTTTGGAAAGGACGTGGCAGCTGGGAGATTCCCAGCCCTCGAGAGTTTCGAAGTTGTTCTCAACTTTGGCACATACGACAATGACGCAAACATGCGGTATGCAAAGTATAAGTCGGCAAAGCTGCAGGCCAAGTTGGACAAGGCGTTTAAGGGCTCTGAGGTCAAGGTATCGATTTTTCCAGAGGGAGGCTACTGCTCAGAATACGGTCCGGACTATACCTCAGACCGTTCCCCGGATGATTCCTCAGATGATGAGTCGGACTCGGACGATGAACGGGGAACGGACAGTGGCTCGGATAACAAATGACTGTGGAACGGAATTGGTAGTTGGTCTTTGAGCTCAGTCATGGTTGTCTTGTAACGGGGACATGTTGTCGTTGGTTTATATAGAATACCTAGGCAATAGTCACGTCTATCATGGGCATCACACGATAGACAAAGCGACTAGCCTTTAGGCCGTGTTAATTAATAATGTATTGAACTTCTTATACGTCTATCACCTCAAGACGCTTGATGGGATCCTCATCTGTGATCTTTTGGTTTGTCCATAAACCAAGGCCTCTAGGCTGCTCTATACATCAAGCATGTTGGCCAAGAGCAATAGCTGGAGTACCAAAGGCTTTCTATCTTTTTGATGATTAACCTGTGTGACATGAGAGATTGGAATAAATGGCATTGAAGAGTCGTAACGTCCCCTTTTAAAGAGACGAGATTGTAGGGTGAGGCTTTATATCCGCTTGAACGTGACCATTTGTGGCAACTGTACGGAGAATGACTCTCCACACCAGTCAGGCCGGCCTTGGTATTGACCCTGCGGACCAAACTGACATTATGGGCAAAGCCGGAGTCCGAGTTGAGGCTCGCATTGACAACCCATCGCCCACGGTGCTTCGTACTCCTGCTATGTCGGGCTAAGCGTAGGATTTATTGCAGGGATTGATATCAAGGTTATTCCGGTAGAGCCGGGAGGAATCTTGTTCCCCGGATCATTAAAAAATGTAGTCAGCAGCCTAGACCGCCAGCTTGGTGATCCCTGCTGGTTAAAGGCGAGATTTGGCGGATCTGAATTCCCTTGCGGCAGCTGAGATGAAGCATTGGACGCCATGTCCTCCCTGGTTGGTGATGGTGGCAGTATGCCAGCGCAGCTGAATCAAGAGGCTCACCCTCAAGTAACACCAGCAGCTCAGCTTTTCCCCGTGTAACAATCTCATCTTCAGCATCGAGCCAGTTATCGCCGTTGCGGAGCAAAGCTAGCGGTGTGGCGGGTTCAACGGTTGACCCGCCAAGCCAGCCCGGTGCTTCAAGTTCTGCAGGGCTTTCGGAGCTGGGATGGCTTCCCATTCGAAGAGCCTTCATCTCGCCCGTATCCGTACTCGTACGGATTACCGTAGGGCTAGCCTAAAGGATAAACACCTTTCCTACGGAGGAACCAAGTTTCGGGACAAATGGCCCCCAACTCCAGGCAAAGCAATTACGTTTCGTCCCTGGGACAATTCCCGCATGCCCCTGGCCATTCCGAGAGACATTAGGGAAACGCACAGGCCACAAATCTGAGTGGCTTTCATGTCTCCTGCAAGCCTTCTGGGGCATTACTACGTTGTAAAATTAACGCTCGGGACGTGGATCGTCTCTGAAGAAGGCAATACAAAACCCATGGCTGCCCAGACCTTGGGTGACTATTCTAGACCCTCAACTGCTGTTCAGCCAACATGATTCCTCCATCTGCTAGTTCTTTGTTGGCTTTGGGCGCCGTCGTTTCAACGGCGTGGGCTGCCACAGATCCCGTGCTGGAGCCCCAGGATTTCGATGTTGCGGATGCACTTCTTGATCTTGGTGTCGATGTGACTGAGATCCCTGCCTTGGCCGAGGACTCAAAGCGATCTACCGCTGGTTGTGCTGCCGCTGTAAGTAAAGTTGTCAAATAATGCCCACGTTTTCTAACTTCAATAGTGCAAATCGCTCAAATTCCTCTATGGAGATGAGGCTGTAGAGACAAAAGGTGAAGTGGCGTACGAGGCCTTCACAAGCTCATTTTGGTCCGGAAACCAAGTCGATGTCGATCCCCAGTGCATCTTCAAGCCATCAAAGGCCAAAGACGTATCCGTTGTTGTCCTTCTGTCTCGTTTGACACAATGTCCTTTTGCAGCCAAGAGCGGTGGCCACGCGGCCATGGCTGGTGCATCCTCGATTGAGGGTGGCATCACCATTTCTTTCACCAACCTCCAGGGCATCAGCCTTTCCAAGGACAAGAAGATTGCTTCTATTGAGCCTGGCAATACCTGGGGCCCTGTGTTTGAGAAGCTTGCCAAGTCAGATGTCACTGTTATCGGAGGACGGTTGTCCAACATCGGTGTTGGAGGACTCACGACAGGAGGTATGGCTCTTTGCATCTTTCTCTCTGGACCCTGACTAACCTGTTGCAGGCGGTATCTCTTACTTCTCCAACCTTCACGGCTGGGCTTGCGACAACGTTGACAGCTACGAGGTAAGAAATCCTACATGTTCGCATCGACAACGCTTCTAACTGATCAACAAGGTGGTTCTTGCCAATGGTGCCATTGTCAAGGCCAGTGCCACAAAGCACAAAGATCTCTACTGGTCCCTCCGCGGCGGCGGCAACAACTTTGGTCTCGTCGTCAAGTTCAACCTCAAGACCGTTCCCCTTCCTGGTGGTCAGATGTGGGGAGGCAGCCGAACCTACACTGAGGACAAGTTCCCTGAACTCACCAAAGCCGTCGTGGGCCTCGTCGAGAACTCTCCCAAGGATCCCAAAGCCGGCTTCTGGGGTGTCTGGGCTGCTTTGAACGGCACCAAGATTGCTCTGCCCACTTTGTACTACGCTGAGTCTGATGGTGGTGATGCAGAGATTTGGGATGAGCTTGATGCCATTACACCTGTTGCCGATACAACGGGGAACAAGGAACTTGGTGCCTGGGCTAAGGAGAACATGGATGGTGCGCCTCTTGGCCTGCGTGAGATGTACTATGTCATCTCCACCAAGGTTGACAGCGGTATCGTCGACTTCTTCAAGGATCTCTTTTACGACAAGCTTCCCGAAGTTGAAAAGATTCCTGGCATTTTCCCCAACATTGTCATCCAGGGCATCACCACTCCTCAGCTCAAGAAGATGCAGACCAACGGAGGAAACGCTCTCGGCCTCGATGTCAAGGATGGACCCTTTCTCATTGTCCAGCTCTGCGCCATGTGGCTGAATAAGTCAGATGATGAAGCCATCTACAAATGGATGTCGGATATCATGAAGAAGACCAAGGATGAGTCCAAGGCCCGAGGTCTGGACAATGATTATCTCTACATGAACTACGCCAGCCAGTTCCAGGATGTCGTCACAAACTACGGCGCCGAGAACAAGGCCAAGTTGAAGAGTATTTCCAAGAAGTACGATCCTCAACAGGTCTTCCAGGTGTTGCAGCCTGGATACTTTAAGCTGGAAGGGGCGCCTGTGCCTAACTCTGGGTACTTTTCTCATTAGGCAGTTCTATCTCCGATGTACTCTGCAGTATGACGCTGTACATCTAGTAAATATTACTTGTTCTAAGCATTCGTCGTTGTCTCCTAGCTGGTGAATATTATACCCGAACCTAAGTGGCTTTAAGTAAGAGGCATGGTATTAAAACAAAGCTCGCTCGTCTAGACATTTTATCAACACTTTGTTGTCGCGACACATATTAAGCCACAGCCCCTGTATCCTTGATGGCCTCCTTGCCCAGCCTCTTGTAGTCGTTGCAGACACTTGCGACCACACCCAGGCCAGCACCTGCGATGGCAATGGCAAATGCGAGCTTGAGGCCCGTCATATACGAAGCAATGATGCCGACAACTTCGGATGAAGAAAAGACGTGCCGAATCTCGGTAGCCCCAGTCTGGACGACAGATTGAATGTCAATGCCAGGGACATCACTGGGGAGGGTCCTGATCATGCTGTTCACCAAGGCTGCCTGTGCAGCAGAGTTGAACATGGTGCCGCCAAGGCATTGAAACACTAGATGAAGTTAGCCTAGACTTCCTTGTTTTTCATGGGGTAACTTGCGTAATATCATGGCGGTTACTGATGATATATCCTGGGCGGCCGCACTAGCCTGGGAAACGATGATGGGAACCTGAAGTGCGACGCCCCAGCCAACACCACCAAGCATCTGGTATCCAATCCATTCGCCCATGCTCGAATCAACATCGAGAGTATACAAGAGCCCAGTGCCGATGATAGCCAAAGTCGAGCCAAAGATCATGATAGGAACACCATGGCCAGTTGCGCTGATGAAGATGCCAGAGACAATCATGGAGGTTGTGACTGCAAGAATCAGAGGCAGGTTCTTGACTCCCGACATGATAGCCGTCGAACCGCCGACGCTCTGAAAGTAGATGGGTAGGTAGTAGATGGTCAGATAATACGGACCGCCGAAGAAGAAGATGAACATGGTGCTCATGCCGATAGCTCTCTTCTTGAACAGACGAGGGACAATCATGGCTCTCTCATCAAGACGCCATTCCCATCCCACAAAGGCAGTTCCGATGGTGACAAAGCCGACAAGTAGACCAATGACAGTCTTGTCATCCCATGGGAGGCTCTGTCCGCCGTACTGAAGAGCCAGGAGATAACAAAGTGTGGCGCCGACAAGAATGCAGGCTCCGACAAGGTCCATCTGTTGCAGCCTCTCTGGCCAGCTCGCAGGAACCGGACGCGCACTGCTGGGAGTTTGGAAGAACAAGATGATGATGGCAGCTCCAAGGCCTCCGACTGGCAGACTGATCCAAAAACACCAGCGCCAGGACACCTTGTCGGAAAAGACACCGCCAACCAGAGGCCCGATAACAGAGGCAATGCCATAAGAGGCACCAATGATTCCCGTATAGCCGGCACGCTTTTGGGGCTCGGCCACAAACGCAATGATGGTATAAGCACCAGTGCCAATGCCAGCAGCCCCGAGGCCATTTATAGCTCGTCCGATGATAAACGTGGTCGAGTCGTGGGCGACGGCGCAGATCAGACTCCCGAGCTCAAAGACAAAAACGGAAGCGAGAAAGGTGAACTTGAGGTTGAAGTACTTGTAGGCTTTGCCCCATGAGGATTGGAAGCCGCCGTTGGTCATGAAAAAGGCGGTGCTGTACCAGGAGACTTTGTCGAGGCCGCGGAATTCGTCCGTGATTTTGGGGATGGCGGTTGCTACGATTGTCTAGGGAGGTTAGTTTGAATTGGGGATGGGAGCATGGAGTGGCATACCATGTCGAGAGAGGCTAAAAAGATACTGAGACCGAGAGCTAGAAGAATAAAGAAGAGCCTGAAACCTGTAGGGTACTCCCCTGTAGTGGCCTCGTCCTTTTCACTCGTCGGGCATTCGTCCTTGTCTTTCGGGTTTGCTCCGTTGATGTCGGTGTTGGAGCTAGACTTGGTAGAAGAGGAACCACTAGAGAGCACTGTCTTCTCGTTCGTTTGTTCCATGTCTGTCGTGTCAGCGATCGTTTTGTCGTCCCCTGAAGGGACTTGCGAGCGTGTCATTATCGGGACCCAGAGCAGAATATGCTTCGACTGAGGTCTCTAGTGGGTGGTGGTAGTCTGGTCTTCTTCCAGGCTTCATGGTGATGAGGAGATTCCATGTCTTATAGAAAAAGTTGATCTTTTGTTGAAAAGAAGGGGCGATTCCGTGTCTCGAGCTGAGGTTGCATCTCTGCAGCTGAGCGTAATTATGAATGCACAAACTGCAAGGGCCAATCACATGGCGAGTCAGCGCCAAGTTGTGCAAACAAGGTCAACCCAAACAGGACATGGCGTCCATGAGTCATTTCGATTCAGACTCGATGTTGAAATGCGAGTTGAGGAATTGACACACCATGAGTCGAAATGGTCAAATACATGTTTTGATCAAAGATTCATGCCCTAGCCTGCCTTCGAAGGTGACGGTCATGCATCGCAACCAAATCCAGGGGCCATCGCCATTCACCAAGAAGAGGCGGATGCAAGGAGAAACGAGCTGATCTTGTCATCATCGCTGTCCGTTAAACCAAACAAGATAATGGCGCTTTACACAATATTTGATGCAAAACGTCAATCGATGTTTAGACCATGCTCGTCAAGTATCTAAGTCAGTTGACGGTTAATCCTCCAAGTACTTATAGGTTAGGTCTCATTTCCTTCAACACTGCAATACCTATCTCGATAACACAGATTCAAAATGAATAGTAGTAAATAGACGGCCTGTTTCGAAGCTTGTCGATGCTCAGCCTTACTCTTGCCTCGTACCTATAGCAGATACAGATACGAAAATAAATCAGCTACCCACGCATCGCATATCCACGATGCAACGGTACATGGTGGGATCCATGCCAATTCAATCAGTAATCAAGTCAATGAATTTGGTTGGTAATCAGCACGAGCCTTCTTACTGTTGAAAATCCGACCTTGAAGTTGGCGCGTGAGACCGTGGTTGCGGACTTTCGCACTTGGGTGGAGATTGCGGCATGATCAAGCCCTGCCCTCGCAGATCCTCTCTTTCTCATCCCATACCTCTTTTCAGTCTATTTCTTCGCTATAATAGCAATTATCATAGAAAATAGGCCATAAGGGATAATTCAGTGTACGTACTTATTGGGCAACTCGTCGCTTTACACGCTGGCGCAGAAACTCAACCACCACTCGATGCGGAGTTTCATCTTCAACACCAAGCGCTAAACATGGCGGAGCAGTGACGCTGTGGCTGGGTCAAGCCATAACGTCGATCGTAAGCAACGGGTTTGGAATCAATTTCTAGTCTGTAATAGGTAGAAAAGTGCAGGATATAAGTCGGCGCCAAGCCCGCAAATGCCAGTATCTCTTCAGTACGCATAGAGTCAAACTCGCTTCGCCATGGACGTCAACACTATTCCTACTACTATGCAAGCCTGGACTTTTAGCACTTCTGGTGCTGCAGAACAGGTCTTGTCATTTAACCCGTCATTGCCAATGCCTCCCAAACTGAAAGGGTCCCAAGTTCTGGTCCGAATCTCGCATGCCGCCCTATCCTCCCCTGGCAAAAACCTCATGATGGCCGTGCCCTCTGCACTTCGCAAAAACGCCATCCCAGAACTCGACTTTTCCGGATGCATCGTCTTGGCAGGGCCTGATGTCCCTCCTAGACTTGGACCTGGAACCCCCGTCTTTGGAACTGTATCCAAGTATGCCACAGCCGTGTCGGGCCATGGTACGCTGGCGGAGTACCTTCTCATCGGCTCCGACTGCATCGCCATCAAGCCTACCAACATGACATTTGCCGAGGCTGCTTGTCTAAGTGTTCTTGGCCAGGTCGCCATGGAAATGATTCGGCGGGCTCAGGTCAAGAAAGGGGAACGCATCTTGATCAATGGTGGCAGTGGGGCTATTGGTACTGCTGCTATTCAGTTGGCGAAACATGTCGGGGCATATGTTGTGGCCGTGTGCTCGGGATCGAAAGCGGATATTGTCAAGAGCGTTGGTGCAGACGAGGTGAGCGGCTCTTTGGTCACAAAATACAATTAAGACAAATAACTGATGGCAAACCAGGTTGTCGACTATCGCCAGGTCAAGTCTGTTCCAGGCTTCCTTGCAGAAACATACGACAAGGTCCACTTTGATGCCATCCTAGACACAGTGGGATCACAAGAGTTGTTCGCAAAGTCACCTAGATACCTCAAGTCAGATGGAATTTTCGTCAACGTCGGCGAGGGTAATGGAGAGACAGGGCAGCTTGGTTTCATTCTCCAGGCTCTTAGGAATACCCACCAGCCTTCGTTCTTGGGCGGCGTTCCCAGGAAATACGTCACTTTCAGTGCTCCTCTGACTGGAGCTAATGCGGAGCGGCTGGCCTCGCTTGCTGATGAAGGGAAAATGCGCGTTTTTATTGACTCGTCATTTGATCTTAAGGATGCTCTCAAGGCAAGTTCCCCGGTCCGTCCATCTCGGGTTTGTGCGAACCCACTAACACTGCCACCAGGCCTATGAACGGTTCAGCAGCCCAGATACAAGAGGAAGAGTGTTGGTTGCGATAGGAAATTTCGATCAAGTACGCGATGTAACAAATTTGGATTCACATTAACAGTTTGTACGTACTTTTGAGTGATTGTTAGCCTGGGTTGGGGGAGGGATAATGCAGACACGTTCGGATGCCTCAACATTGTTCATATCAAATATTCATGCCTTGTGCTACTTTTTAAGCTTCTAATCTTCATTCACACAATCTACTACATCATAGAATGCCTGCCCTGAATGCGTCTCTCGTGAATCTGCCTTGTCAGAGTCGGTCACGTGATGGTCACACGTGTGCAAGCAAGCCACCTGCAAGCAAACCCCTCCCTTCTGCCTAGTTTCACAACTCAGCCCGGCGATACTCACGCAACTCAACACCAGAGAGATCATCATGGCTCAACAAGCCAACTCTTCGAGCATCAAGTTTGCTCACCTCCCTAACCTGCCGGTGGAGGTCCTCCAGCCAATCATCTCCTTCCTCCCCAAACAAGATGTCAAATCTGTCAGGCTTGCGTCTCGCCTGCTCGCCTCCAAAGCGACTCCTCTGCTGTTCAATCGCATCCGGATCTCCACTCTCAAGACTGACCGCGATGCCTTCTTCAAGATTGCCGACTCCCCTCATCTTGTTGGCCATGTCTGCACCGTTGTCTGGGAGGAATTGAACGGAGACCATACAAGATTCGAGCCCCAGCTCTGGGACCCTTCCTACGGGAATTCATCGTTCCCTTGGGCTGAATGGCCAGTCTTGGCCGGGATAATGGCCCAGATACGAGATCTCTTTTGGATAACAACAAATGGCCAACCCGCAGACTTCGAAGAAGCCTTTGCCGCCTTCCGGCCTGGGTTCATGGCCGCGCTTAACAGAATGCCAAACCTCCATACGCTTGTCTCGAAGCCCATGCACAACGATCGACAAGTACAGGAAGCTTCTTCCGGCTACCCGGTAACCGCAAGAGTCATCAAACGCCTCATCCACCATGACCAAGACAGGTGCACATTCAACACCGGCTTTATCGCCGCCCTTATGCCAGCGCTTGTCTATATGTCAAGAGAGCCTGGCAAGAGGGTGACTCGGCTCCTCTTTGCTGACGAGGGCACCACTAGGACGACTGCGCTCGGTTTTCTCCCCATCAGTGTGGCCTTCGCCTTTTCCAAGTTGGAATATCTCGACTTCTGCATTTCTGGCCCCCCCCCCTCCATGACGCTCATTGACGGCTTCATGGCTTGCCTGGGTGCTGCCACCAACGTATCCTATCTTCGCCTCTGTCAAGAATCTGTTGTTCAGGAGAAAGGATCATCCCCTAGGTTGTTGCAGATGATCCCAAAGCTGCCTCGTCTGGCCGAGGTGCACCTCGATGATATACAGCTCGTCGAACAAGAAACCGAGTTCCTTTCATCCGAGCACATACTCGATGATGACAACTCAGCACTCGTGAATTTTGCTCGGCTCCATGCAGAAACCCTTCGCAAGATTCGCATCACTTCCTCAAAGGTCACTAAAAGGATGTTACTCAGCTTGTCCAAGTTGAACTTGTTGCAGCTCGAAAGATTCATCATCGTTCCCGGCCAAGACATGGAGGAAGACAACCCTTGGCCGACTAGCGAACAAACCATCCTAGGCTTCATCAACAAGACAGCGGATGGCGTGAAGCGACCCGAGCCAATCCTGGGACCAGATGATCAAGATCCAGTTTGCACGCATCATGCAGTTTGGGATATCGAAGAATGGCCAACCGGAGCGGTATTCGACACGCGACGGCGAGGATGGCGAGCACGAGGCTATGACCCTTTTGAAGTAATGGCCCTTGACGACCAGGCTGGTGAACGAAGAGACGAAGATGGATTCACACATGAGCTGGGCCCATGCAGAGTGTACGACCCTGCAACAGGTCTGTGGGTTGACCGTGATGGAATCTGGTATGATCCCAGGACAGATGAGGAGATGATGGAGCCAGAAAGACGGAACTATGAGACTGAGCGGGAAGACGAGCACAGCCCCTGGTCTGTCAAGAACGAACGAGTGTGGAATTGGGAGTTGGGGCTCTGGAGAGACCTTGGCAGCGGCTCAACGGGGCCATTGCACAAATTTGCAGTTGATCGAGACGGCATTCGCGAGGCAATGCCAGAAAAGATCATCGACGACGACGCATTTTCGGATGAAGCTGATGAAGATGTCGACATGCGGTCATTTTACGCACACGAAGATGATGCTCAGCTCATGAGGCAACTCAAAAGCCCCAGGTGGGACTGGGGCCGTGACGAAAAAGGTCTTGTTTGGTACTGGAAAGTGCTTGGAGACAACGGCCACGGCCACATGACCGAGATGTGGCACTTTCGCCATCGCAACGGAGAAGACGCCTACGGGGAAGAACCTCTTGAATTCTGGACAGACTGGGAGGGCAGTGAGGCAGGGGATGTAGCTGAAGCTACGCCGTTTGGGTGGCACTTTCGGGCATTCGTCGAGGCTTGGCCTCGCGACACGTCTGGCAGTGACCTGCCTCCCAAGGAAGAGATCGGTCAGCTTTATGGGGAGCCGGTAGTCTGGGAGAGCGATGAGAGACAGCTCGCTGTCCAAACGGTGCGGTTGCCCGCGGACTTTGACATGGATGACATGTCTGAGATCACCGCTCTGTGATTCTACAAGCAGTTCGCAAATAGGCCAGGAGGATAAATATACCCAGATTGCCAGAGAATGACTTCGGCGCCATGTTTGGCTAGCAGTGACGTTTGAGCGTGAACTTGGTGGTGGAAGAACCAGAAAGGAATCACTTGGCCGATACTGGTTTGCCAGATGGGCCACAGCAGCTCCTTTGAGTGGCTTCAATCCCCTCTCCAGTGGGCGATGGCGCAGAGGGCTTGCTTCAGGAACGCTATCTGGAGGCTTGGTCCCTGCAATTTAAAGGTTGATGCCCATCATTCAACGAATCGCCATCAGACTTGGGGATTCAGCCTTGACCTTGTCGCCATGAACGTCATGTGAGCGAAGGGCGCTAAGATCTCAGTTAGTCCACTAAGCTGCAAGATCTTGGGCTTCAATTGCAGTTGAGATCAGCCTCGCCGGTTCCAGTCTCAAACCTGCCTCCAGGTAACAGTCTGGAATCCAGGGGGCCTTGTGCGCTAGGTGTTAGTGGTGACAGGCATTCAATACATAACCATAAATTAAAGCTTCAGCGGTGACCATTCTCGCCAATCACGTCTACGCCCCTGGCTCAGCCCTACCACTACTCTATCGGCGGCGTGTTGTTTCTAGCCCTCTTTGAGTAACAACAAGCGATATCGTCAAAGAGGCAAAACACTTTTACCCAATCTCAAGGCTTGGGTTGGCGGTGTTTTGATCCATCACCAGATCGCTGCGGTGGCTTCTGCGAGGCGTAGATAGTGCGAGTCTGGACTCACTGTGGCTTTGATGAACAGGAGAAACAGTCTTTGAGATCTCCCTTAGGCTCAGCATTTAAATTAACCACGCTCCCTTTTCTGACCATCCCAGTGATCACGTCCTTGGCATTACCGTTGTACCGCATCGTCCATTCATCATGCCCCCCTCCTCCTTGTCCATCCTCCTCGGCTAGATGGCACAGCATGCTGTTGCAGTACAAATAGAGATCGCTCGCGCTTGTGGCGACGTCTACGGCATCACCCAGTGCAATCTCAATTCTTCACGTACCCAACAACCCCAGAAAGGATACTCTGCAAGCCACCCGACTACCTACCAACGATATATTCGCCGCTGACTGGGATAAAGGTGGCTTTGGATGGCAATGCGGAACCAAGATCAACACGGAGCGGATCGACGTTTATGAGGCTGTCAGGAGGGGTCTAGCCAGCGGTGACTTTACCAATCATGCGAGCAGAAATTGCCAGTGCTTTCCGATGGCCGTGGACCTCCCCAAGGACGGCCTCTACAAGTCTTCCTATGAAGTGACTCTTCCGGGATCTCTAGACAATTACATTCTCCGATCGCTGTACAACCTTGAGAGAGTATGGTCCACTGCACTGTCTCTGCAAAGGAATAACTGGTTAACTGGTCAAAGTGCATCGTCGACGATGGCATTACTATCAAAAACGACAGATCGATAGTCATCCAAAACCAGGTGTCCAACACGCGCGGCTGGACTGTCGCTCGAGGACCAGATGTAAGCGCTGAGCCATTACTAACTCTCTGCCACGGCTAATACTGTTCAGGTGGACTTGCCTCTGTATCGCCAGCTCGCTACAGCTATGGAGCCCTGCCAGCAAGATGCCTGCGACCCTATCAAGCTCCGCGACTTCTTTGCGGGTTACATTAGCAATGCTGAGGGCATCACTGATAACGATTTTGTCCGCATGCTCAATACTTGGGTGTCCATCTTTGAGACTCTCAAGAAGCAGGTCGCTGCTGTCAACCAGGCATCCAAACTTGTTCAGACTCGCCTCGCTACTGTTAATACCAGGGTTGGCTCCACCAAGGTGAGCGTGTGTAAGGGAACCGCTTGTAAGAGCTCAACTGTGACGGCGCACTTTGGCAAGGGTATGCTCAACTTGCAATCACCACCTATACCTACCTGCTAACAGATTTAGTCTCTACCATGCTCTCCACTGCCAAAGGTCTTGGGGCCACCACTGGTCTCTCGGGCAGGGGAACTAAGAACATCCCTGGTATGATCTCCCTGGCCAAGAATTCCATCTTATACACCAAGAGCGCCGCGGAAGGATCCTACTACGTCGACCTGTTCCAAATTTCAAGATGAACACCCTCCGCGACTTTGCAAAGACTTTCAAGATGACGGAATACTTTCCTCTAGCTACAGAAAAGATCAAGAACTCCCTTGTGCCCATTAGCGACATTAAGAAGTATATTGCGCAAGGACGGACTAGTTTGACCCAGATCGACTATGTGCTTAGTATTCAGTAGTCCAAGAATAAGGAACTCGCAAAAACAGCTACGGACCACAAGGTGCGCGATGGATTCATCAATATCCAGAAGAGCGTCAAGGACTCCCGTGTACAGCCTCATCAAGGCCATCGACGCCCTGCAAGTAACGGCTGATAAGCTCCCCCTGACCAAAAAGAAGCTTGAGTGGAGCTTTGGTGCTGCCCCATATACCCAGATGAAGGTCCCCTGCGCGCAGGAAAAGACACAGACCTGGACGCTCAATGGATGGCCATCAGCTCCGTTGACGTGGACTGAGATCACATCTTGTGAGTGGGGACCGACCAAGATCCCGTACACCAAGAACTTTATCCCTTATATCAAGTATCGCTTTGTTTAGTAATTCTTTCTTTTCGGGCGTTACGTTACGTAGCCCCTTGCCGTATTAGACTTTTGCTTTATCAAATCGCATGATCGAGATTCCAGTGCTTGAACCGGAGATAACGTGCTAATTTGCGAAAATCTTGTCTGCTCCATGGAGTTCCCGCGGACTATCCGCGGATCCAGGCATTTCCCCACCCCCAACGCAACAGATCAAGATATTAAGATGGCCATCACCGAAATCCGACTCGTCCCAGATAATATCTAGTTGCTGACTGCATTAAACAGCTGACACAGGCACACACACACGGCCACGGCTTTAAATCTTGCCGGAGTTTGCTCCCTCTGCGGCCGAAATGGCCGATACGGACCCGACGACGGAGATTGAATGGAGATGGGAGCGTAATCTGAGCCGAGGCACAGATCCAAACCGGTTAGTAATGCAAGCTTTTGTCAGTAGCGCCCGGGGTCCTGACCTATCACGATTCGAGCGCACGCTGAACCCCCTGTCAAGTGGCCAACGGTGATATCATCAAGGGCCGGAATTTAATGTCAGACCCTCCGACCTTGTCGGTATCGGGTTGTCGGCGGGACCGACGAAGGATTTTCTTTACGAGGTTTGGTTTCTAGAATCTTGGCCATGCCTCGGCTCCTTTTGTTTAAATAGATCCCGTTCCCTTATCATTGATCTGTCCTTGGCACATCATCCACAGTCGTCGATCACAATTCCTTCCAAGGCCACTCTCTCAATGGCTGAACTCGACAACATCGAAGCTCCCGCCAGGGCCAACATACCTTACTGGCGCCTAGTCATCGACCAAGCCGGCGTCACCCCCGCCGTCGCCGAGTTCAAGTACGAAGGCTCCGGTACCGAAGAAGATCCTTACCAGGTGAAATGGATTCCCAACGACCCCCGAAACCCCATGACGTTCAGCACCTTTACGAAATGGTTCATCACCATGACGGTCGCCATCGCTACCCTCGCCGTCGCCCTTGTTTCGTCGGCTTACACTGGAGGCATTCGCGAGATCATGACCGAGTTCGAGATTAGCCAAGAAGTTGCCACGCTCGGAGTGTCTCTGTTCGTGCTTGGTTTTGCCATCGGCCCTCTTCTTTGGGCGCCTCTCAGCGAAATGTTTGGACGTCAGATTCTCTTTATCGGAACATATGCTGCCCTTACCGCGTTCAACGCCGGATGCGCTGGAGCCAAGAATTCGTGGTCGCTGCTCATTCTTCGTTTCTTTGCTGGTGCCTTCGGCTCATCGCCTTTGACCAACGCCGGTGGTGCTATTGCCGACATGTTCCCCGCAGCTCAACGAGGTATGGCCATGGCCATCTTCGCTGCCGCCCCTTTCCTCGGTCCCGTCTTGGGTCCCGTTATCGGCGGTTTCCTTGGTATGAACGCTGGTTGGCGCTGGGTCATGGGCTTCCTCGCTGCCTTCTCCGGCGCCCTCTGGATCCTCGGTTCCATCCTTGTCCCCGAGACGTACGCGCCTGTTCTTCTTCGAAAGCGCGCTGCAAAGCTCTCCAAGATGACGGGCAAGGTCTACGTCAGCAAGATCGACCATGACCGCGGAAAGGTGACTCTGGTCGAGTCGTTCAAGATGGCCTTGTCGCGACCTTGGATTCTTCTGTTTAAGGAGCCTATCGTTCTGCTCCTGTCCATCTACATGGCTATTATCTACGGAACTCTCTACATGCTCTTCGCCGCATTCCCTATTGTCTACCAGCAGAACCGCGGATGGAACCAGGGCGTTGGCGGCTTGTCCTTCCTTGGCATCATGGTCGGCATGCTCTTTGCCATTGCCTACACGATCCCCGCCAACAAGCGATATATCAAGGTGGAGGAGAAGCACGGCGGCTTTGCGCCGCCTGAAGCTCGTCTCCCTCCTTGTCTCGTCGGCTCCATTGCCCTCCCCATCGGTCTGTTCTGGTTTGCCTGGACCAACGATAAGCACGTCCACTGGATGGTCAGTATCGCAGCTGGTGTACCCTTTGGCTTTGGCATGGTTCTCGTCTTCCTAAGCGTCATGAACTATCTCATTGATGCCTACACTATCTTTGCAGCCTCTGTTTTGGCTGCCAACTCGGTCCTCCGATCCTGCTTTGGCGCCGCCTTCCCTTTGTTCACGTCCTATATGTACAAGGACCTCGGAATCCACTGGGCCTCGTCCATCCCAGCCTTCCTCGCCCTGGCCTGTGTGCCTTTTCCTTTCCTCTTTTACAAGTACGGAGCCTCCATCCGCGAAAAGTGCAAGTTCGCCGCCCAGTCCGCCGCCTTTATGCGCAAGCTCCAGAGCGACCAGGCCCCTCCCACCGAGGAGACCGAAAAGGACGAGACGCGTCCTGGAGAGCAGGAAGACTTCAACGACGATGCTTCCACAGAAGTTGATGAGCCAGTCTATGCTCCTATTTCTTTGGCCAGGACTCGGTCGTCGACACATACGACACATACTCGGGCATCTCAGAGGAGGAGATCGTATGAGGGCAACCCTTACGATATTGACCGCGTCAACACGAGGCAGTCGTTTACATAATTTAGGGGAACCTTCAAAGTGAAAAGGCCCATAAAAGTTGTTTGAGATTAGCGACATTTAATTGATAGACTTTAATTCTTTTGATGAACTTTATTGACGTCCTACCTGATGAGCCAGTGTTTGTTGTTTGTCTGTTACATCCGCATGGGGGAGCTTTCAATCAAGCCACTGGCAAGTAAAAATTATTTTGCAGTATTTATGTAGAAACTACGGTTTTTCAGGGGATAAATACCTACTTGCTTTTATCCTATTGTCCTACCACTTCAAACCGTATGCCATGATATCCCATCTTCCCCCTTGTCCCTTCCACTCACCCTAACCTGTATATTTATGCATCATAATCCATCCATCAAAGCGTATGGTGGAGGGAGCGCCACTTTGCATAACACATCTGGATATAGGGTTTATGCAATCTCGCACCTCAGGGGCCAACTAGGGGTCAGGAAGCGTTGATACGCGCTTTGTGAAGGTACATATCCATGTATTTAGCCCAATATAGCTAGAGCACTTGCGCCGCAAATGAAAGGATTTACTCATAGCATAATCACAGTCGTCGTAGAGACTTCCATTATGTTAGAAGATACAAGGCCGATAGATGTGGCTGTCTAAACGTTTGAACATCTCTATTGATAGACTTAGGGATATCTGTGTCTAGGCTGGCTCCCATTCCAGTTTTATTGCGTGTTTATGAGAAACAAAGAGACCGAGACAAAAACAAACGATGTTGCTGTTGCAAAGCACATCTCCCTGATAGGACTGTTGTGGGCTTCACAATTATTTTCAATACGGAGCACAGTATTTTCTCCAAGACTCTGCTCAGCAAACCATGATAGAAGCGTATTAGAGACAGTGTATTCCCCATTACATCGTACTGATTCACTACATGCCATCACGAGACAAGAGCCACGCGCGAACGACGGGGACAAGTGGTACCGTTACTCGCCCGGAGATGAGCGGAGTTTTAAGGGGGATACATGAAGTATCAGGACATGAGTGATCGACACAAGACAAATCAGGCTGACCACGGATCTGGAGACATGGCGCTTGTGGGGTTGTGCTTGAACAAGGGATCACTTGCTGACAGCGTCTGTGTAACCTCGTTGAGCGAATCCCTTGGTGGAAGCCGTGACGATCAACGCCAAACAAGACATTGATCGTCAAGAGTTTCCATACTATATGGCTCGTATATGCCCTCACTTCCTTCGGGCAAAGTGACTCAGACACGTCGAGGTAGGCTGTGTATTCTCCCTCCTGCACACGCCACTGTCGGACAAGATCTTCGGAGGGAACAAGAGAGGGAACACCAGAGTGACATCTCTCATCTTGTCGTGCACATTGAGGTACCATCAAACTCACGAATCCATGATTGGTTCCCTCCCTCCTCCGCTACTGAGCCCTCTCCTGATCCCCGATCCCCTCGAGTCCGGCTCCGCGTGTCCCATCCATCCGAGTCAAACAAGAGACATTGCATCCCGACTCGGGTTACTTGTTTGGAAATGCATCTGTGTTAATATTCCACTTCTCTGGCTTGAACACGGCCCTCTGTTCGAATTAGGAGCCGTCAGCAACGCCTTGTGGGTAGAGCATCGGAAGATTACCCATTAAAGTTGAGTCTAGCCTCTCCGCCAAGGAGGCTTCACATCCTCCAAGAAGCAAACGTCTGCGGAGTCGAGAAAAGGTTGAAAGGTGGAGAGAGGCCAACGATGGGCCGTGTCTTGGCATATCTGAGCCTGACTGTCTTCAAGTCACGCGGCGCTGGAGATGCATCTTCTCCCTTGCCGCGGAGGTGAGTAAACTTGGGCCCGAGCGTAATGTCTCACTGAAGGACCCTGACAGACTGGCGTCATGGTTTCCTCATGCTGTGCTTGTGAAGGCATCGTGGCATATGCCCCCACGCATCTCTCCAAGTTTGGACTCGAGCACCCATCCTTCGCGTCAACTTTCAAGTGATCCAAACCCTATCGAGCATGCTACAGGAGCGTACGTACAATAATAGCCTTTCACATCACAAGGTTTAGCGAAGGGGCTGAATCAACGTGTCCACGCGTTTGATTGAGAGCCCTCCCATTCGTCAGCAGCCCCTAGAGTTGCCAGCCGCAACCGCTGTCCATCAAACGGCCCGCTGGAAGATGACGGGGGTGGCATCTGACAGGTCAATAAGTCCCGCACGCCTCGGGCCGCTCGATCTAGATCGGCAACTTATTTCTGCAATCAGCTTTTTCCCTCTCCCAACGCCGAGCTGCGAGTTCCGGGATGCCGCAAGGGAGCTTCCGGGTGGCTGGACCGACATCCGAGCCACTCATACTGCCGTCGCTGAGACATTGGGGTCTAGCCTGTGGATTGAGGCACTGTACGGCCTGTCATGTTAATTCTTGCCTGTTTTGACTTTTAAAGCATGAGTATCGTTTGACTGATATGCAGTGACGAACCTCGCAGCAATGTGATGTGAGTCGGATGAGGATTCCGTGTCTGCGCAACACGGAACCTATCAAATGGGGCAGGAGTTCATCCTGTCAGAAGTCGGGTGCCAGGAGGGTGGTTGTCATGTAGATCGTTCGGGATACGTGAGATGCAGGGTACAGAGATGAGGCTGTCTGTGCAACGAGCTTATTATGTTGAGCTTTGACTGTAGATCATCAGTCTAGTATGTGTCACAGCATATCTGAGGACCATTGATCTGAGGGCCGTCCCGTTCCGTTCTCTTAGCCCAAGAGCGCTTATGCTTGGGGCATTTGAGCATAACTTGTTGAGGAAACGACACGCCAGAAGGTCAGGCGAGTCATGCCGAGGATTCTAGACTCTCAGGTTGGAATCAAAATTCTCCGTAGTGGCCTAATGCTGCGCTCCTTCGGACTTGGCATGCGGCTGAAGGGCCAGAAGGATGACAGGCGTTTGTTTAAGCGCACTGTCTGATGGGGCTCCGAAATATGGCCACTCCGGAGGCATAGCTCAATATGCAGGCAGGTCGCCAAATGCTGTCATGGTGGCTTGTGGGACGGCTCAGGAGGTTCAATACCCGTGTGAGTCTTCCGAGACAACTTGGCAAGTGAACGAAGTCTCTGGCGAGTGCTGCCAGTTTCAAATCAAGGCAAAATGATCGGCAGAACAAATTCCTGCTGTTCAACCATGGTATCAGGGAACAGGGAGAATCTCTTGCTGAGAATGGTGATAAACAAGATCCGAGACATGGTCCTCCAGTTAGAAGCAACGCAGTTGACACGCCGTTGCAACTCAATCTCGTGTGCACCCCTCTCGAACAAGGCACAGCCTCGAGTCTCAGAGCGTAATTACCATTAGTAACCGTTGCAGAAACGGCATCATCACATACCGGAGCCTTGTTGTCTCCGCCACATAACGTTGAGACATGACACGGGCCAGAACGCTAGAGGCGTGGACGGTCAAAACTGTCTGAGGGGGTTATCACATAGCGAAACAACAACCATGATAGAGACCAATGAGAAATGTGCCTCATAGTAAGAGCGGCAGAGTATCGTATCATGCAAAGGAGTGGTTGTCTTTGACGAGAACGGCACATCGCACAGGCCGTCAACACGTCGTGATACACTCAGGATGCAACATGCGGCCACTCGAGCAAGTTCACGAGAGATACCAGCTTAAGAATCAGTTAAACTAACTGCACTCTGGCTCGAGGTCAGAATGTCTATATAAGGCCCCCTTTCCTCTTCCATAACATTCTCATCATCACTCACTCACAATCATCCTCGTCCACCAACACAACAACCCAACAACTCTACACTTCAGATAATCTGAGCAACCATCACCAACACCAAGATGAAGCCCGCTATTCTTCTCGCCCTCCCTGCTCTCGCCTTCGCCGCTGCCACTCCCCAGGTTGAGGAGCGCCAGATTCCCGGCGTCGATCCCACCATTCCCCTCGATCCCACCTGCGTCCTCGGCATCACTGGCATCACCAGCTGCGTCACCAACCTCGACCCCAACAACCCCCCAGCTGCGCTTGTCCTGGGCCAACTGGTTGGCTCGCTTCTCTGGTAAGTTATTGTCGGCCCTCCGGACGGCTGAATGATGAACAGTTGCTAAATTCTCATGATATAGTCTTGCTGGTTTCCTTCCCAACATCTTGAGATGCGCTCTCCCGCTTTAGAAGCTAGTTTGATGAGCAGTTCTGATGAACACGAAGTGAAGGGATGATGACAGATGGATGGATGGTCGCTTGGATGGGTAAAATTGTGCCTCATGAGACAGAACACATTCTCAATTGACAATTATGAGGTAAACTCAAGTGCAGCCCAACAGTGGTGACCGGACTCTTGACTTGCGGCTTCCATCGTCCTCCCGATGGCATCTCAGGATTTAACCAATAATTCAAGACCTTTCCAACCCACCATCCTGCTCCTTGATCTGAGTCAAATCACCAGCTATCAGGATGTGCCAATAGCCTCCTTCTCTCTCCACGTAGTCGAGGACAGAGCACAGAAGCTTCAGGTCACTCATTCGTTGAACCGGCGGACGGCTGTACGAATCTGCCCTGTCTCCAACAATAGTGCTGATTGCCTTTGCTATTGGCCAAGCAGTAAAGGTCGCTTGAAGCGTGAATAGATTTCTCTGTGAGTGTTCACGTAGTCAGTTTCCAGGTGTAACAAGTTTGTCATAAGAAGCGTTCAAATAAGGACGTTTTCTTACCTCGGGGGGTTGGCTCTCCCATACAGCTCGAACAGTGTCGGCAATTGTCTGGGCTGCAACTTGGCAACACCTTTCATTTTCTGCAATCATCGATGGCAAGAGTCCATCCATACGCCCCTTGTCAATGGCTGTTTCGTGCAGAATGATCTTAATGGCGCCCAAGTTGAGCTGATTCGATAGAGAGACAGGGTCGTGGACCGCAGCTTCTTTACTAAGATGGTTCCCCATCTTTGCGGAGCATTCATGAACCATCCTCGACATGGCAAAGTGGCGATCCCAGTACCCCTGAGTTTGCGATTGCGATAATTCTGCGTCCTCATACGCTCGAATAGCAAGATCAACCATGACGACACAGGCAGCGTAAGAGGAGAGCTCCTCGTCGCTTTTGGTCACATCTCGGAGAAATGGCATAGTGACTGGTATTAATCCTTGACCCAGAAATCCAGGTGAAGGCAAATTGACTTCAAACGACTAAGTTAATTGACGTGTTAGTGAGCCACTTGCCAGATTATTTATTCACTTACCGTAGCATGACCCAGCTGACAGGGCATCCCGGATCTAGTCTTGACATAGGTTTCGAGTATGAATAGACACCAGAACGAGCGCCTTCGCTCTTCGAGTAACACAGGATCTTCCGTTGGAGGCAATTGCACATGAAGACCCGGCACGATTCCACCTGCAACTCGAGTATCCGTATTTTGAAGATTGAGCACGCTAGCAAGTCTGATGGCCCGTCCGAGTGTCATCCAAGCTCTCGTGATCTGGCTTGCCATGATCTCATATCTTAGCAAAAAGAGCAGGGCCTGGAAGATGTTGAGGTTGGCAAATTCTGCTCCATCACCTTCCATCTCGCATTCCTCGAGCAGCTTTCGCGTCATGGCGTAGTATTTCTTTTGTAGATGCTGATGGGGCAGTGAGATGGCCGCACTCACGAGGGCTACTGCATAGGCCAAGGCGAGTAAAGCGCGGGGGCGAGGTTGCATGGCCATTTCCTCGAAGAACCGGTCTTGGTAAAGGATTGGGAGAGAGTGATAGACGAAGTCGAAGAAGAGCCGATGTCTATTGGAATGTTAACTCATATTTCGAGACAAGTATCCGGACATTGACTTACAAAACGGCCCATTCCCTGTCGGGGGACTCTGGTATTCTATCACGAGGTCCGGCCTCGCCAGTCGTCATTTCCTCTTCCATCGACCCCGGTTCGACTAATAGAGGTCCCATAGGACTTCATCCAGTTTGTTACTCTAGTGTCACTTGGCGCCATGAAGGAGGGAATGTTGGCTTACAGTTGCAGTGCAGACATGACCGCTGCCGTTTCAGCATCTCGCATCAGATCAAACTGATTTTGTGCGATATTCGCTGCTGATGTATCTTGGAAAAGAACATCTGTGTTTGGCTGTGCTAAAATGTCGAGAAATCCCATTGAGGCAGGGGGCTCAAGCTGGGTCTCGAGATTCATTTCGGCCATAGGCTCGAAGGGTAGGAGGCCGATATTCTCGACCAGTGATATTAAGGGAGGTGCCACCGATCCCATTAAGGGATTACCAATATTCAGGCTACCTTGTCTGCTTGCTGGTAATCTTTCTTCTGCTCTTTCTTGTTCGGCTGTCAGTCCCTTCATCAACGTGGAGGCACATCTTGGGGTCTCGTACCTAGGCGAGCCTGAAGCTCCCGAACTTGACGTGAAAGATCCAAAGGCCCGGATGAAGCGTCATAGCTGCATCTTTCGTTAAGGCGTAGACATCTCCCGCAGCTGGGTTGGACCCTATCGCATCTAACCTTGCGGTCTCGACAAACGGTACAGGCTTGTCGAACGCGTTTTGATCCCATGCCAATTGCTTCGATCTACTGCTTCACTCCAGCGTGAAGTATTAAGGTCAATGGATGTCAGGAAGAGAGAGACTCAAAATGATGTTGAAAGAAATCGACTGCTGCTGGTAAGAGGGTGGGTGTGTAAGTGGAGATGTCGACACCTCACGAGAGCGAAGGAACACTCACCATCTGCGTGAGAAGATGAGTCAGCTGTCTCCACGGGACATCCACGTGCTCTCTGGCGAAGAGGAAGACTTGATCAAGGACCTCGACATGGAATTTGAATTAACTATCAAATCAACTCTAATCATTTCAGTTCTAAAACAAGCATACTAAACTGTACAGGATGAAGATAAGGATCCCCTACACTCTTTGTGCCAAGCACCACCTCCACTACCGATGCATTCTTCTGTCCTATCATTTCATCCTCCGAGAGGCACCAACGGCCACATTCACTCAGGCGTGCAGTACTAGTCCTCAGTAAACGTCTAACTCAATGCACCATTACTTGCGGGCTCCAAGGTGAACCCTCTGTGTGGTTAGGTCAGTCAGTAGGGTCACAGTTTGATCCTAGAGAAGAAGAGCTTACTGCAAGGGGTAGAGAGAAGGCGAAGCTCAACGCCGCAGCTACGAGAAATAGCATCCAGACGTTTCTGATGGCAGAGGTGATATTCACGATGACGGTCGACTTTTCCGAAGGGGACAAACTCTGGAATGCTTTGCTGCTCGTCCCGGCAACAAGCTCGGAAATTTCGTCAGTGGATAGCTGAGGAAGAGCCTGGCCAACCTCCTTGATGGCAGTATTCTGGAAGACGGTACCGCACACAGAGAGAAACAGGACCATTCCCATATTCTGTGCTATTTTATGTGAGCATTAGTAGTAAGACCACAGTTGGCCAGGTCTACTCACCGATTGTCATCACTGCGACAGCGTTGGCAGTGTCTCGGGTTGGCACAAGGGACTGAACGACAGTAAACCCCGTCACAATATAGCAGCCGGCCCCTACGCCGATCAGAATGCTGTATCCGTAGATGTTGGCGTTTTTTGTGCCTTCATCAACAGTGTCTGGAGTAAATGATTAGCCTCTCTATATTACTTGATCCGCTATCGATGAAAGAGACGTACACATCAGGGCCGTTCCGATCAAGACCAGGGCACTGCCGACGATATACCATGGTGAGAAGCGCGGTGTCTTTGGCAAAAACAACCCGCTGATCATGCATGTTACCACCATAGCGATGATCAGTGGGAGAAGTCGGACCCCAGCATCTAGAGCACCATCTCCCTGAGAAATGATCAATAGTGTTTTTCACGTGCTTGTTGCTTGACTTACGCGGATGAACTGGAAGTACAGGGGGATGTAGTAGATAATTGTCTACAAAGAGTCAATACCATTCGCTTATTCTCCGAGGTAAACATACCAGAATGATGCCGCCTGACAAGAATATCTGGAGCTGCATGTTCATCACCACCGGCATCTTGAGAAAATGCGAGGGCCAAAGCTGGTGTTCCTTGGAGACTCCGGGATGAAACTTCAGCAGAATCACAAAAACAACGAGAAACACTCCAGACAAGGCCCAAAATGCAATCTCTGCTGCCGAGTGCCAGCTGTAAAGGGTGCCGCCGAAGGAGATGGCCATGATGAAGAAGGCCGAGCCGGCGAGGAAGACAAACGTCATTGGCCAATCCATACTCTTGAGCTTCTGTGTGGTAGACAGCTGGGATTGCGGATTAAGCGAGGGAAAGAGGAAGAGATATGCCGGAGCAAAAACAGCTCCAACGACAAGGTTGATGTAGAATCCCTGAACAATTAGTGAGAATTCATGGGGGCTCAAAGTGATACTCACCCATCTCCACGTCGCACTGCTTTCCGCAAATGCACCTCCAACCTGGAACTTGATCAGCATTCGTCTCTCCTTGGGAGATGGGATTCAACGGACCACTGGACCAAGGACTGTCCCAACGCCCCAAATCACGGTACTTCCCGCCATATATAATGCTCTCTCTTTCATCGTCGTACACACCGAAACGTAGGTCAAGGTGCCTGAGTACATTCCCGATCCACCAACACCAGCAATGACTCGGCCGAGGATCATGGCATTCATATTTAGGGCCGCTCCACACAAAGCGCTGCCGACTTCGAACAAGAGGATGTTGAAGAGGTATATCTCTCGGATGGAGAAGATGCCGTACACCTTACTCCAGGGCAAGACTGCCATGGTGCCGAGGGCGAAGCCGGTTCCGACCCATGGTAGGAGTTCGATGGCGCCGAGGTCTTTAAGGATCGCAGGTTGAATATCGGCGACCTAGAAGTAGTAACCTTCAGTTTGAGTACCTGTCTCGAGAGCTATTGTCACGTACAATGGTGTTATCTAGAGCAAAGAGGAAGGTAGTTGAGAGCATGGCCGTGTAAGACAGAGCCCACTGCTCAGATTAGCGTAGTACTGAAAGCAATTACAGTGCATCTCAAACCTTCCAGCCGTGAATTTCCCTTGGACTTTTCTTGGCCTCTATCGCAGAAGAGTCATCATTCCCCAGTGTCGGCATGGCCTTCTCTTCGTCCAACCGGGGCTTCGGTGGATCATGGGATGACGCCCCAGAAGCTTGGTGCGACATGTTGCAGCAAGGTTTGGGAATGTCGAGGTCGTCGGTTGCCTGTTTTTAATATCGGCGGCACTCACTTCAGGGGCTTGGTGTCCAACGGAGGCAGAGGGCGTGTAATGACGGTTTGGAAGCCTACACCAAGAGCTTGACTGTGTACAAGTTATCATGGCCGAGAGGGATCGAAGGCCCGTATTTAACTGCTCAGAATGATCTCCTTCATTCCTCGAGAGACGGACATCTCGGCCGATGGGCGTCGTTGATTCGTCTGTTGCCTCTTCTCCATCGGCCGAGGGCCGCCCCTGATTGGTCGACAACATCTTGATCTCCGGCCGCTTTCTCCGTGTCAGCTTGCACTCAAACCATGCAATGGCCATTGAGAGCTTACCTAAACAAGAAAGATCTATTATTTCTCACTATGAGAGAACATCTGCCCAATCACTACTTGCTACCAGAAAAAGTACCTGCTAGCTTTAAGAGCTCTCCCCATCGCGGGTCTTTCTGTATCCTAATGGTGCCCTCTGGAGTCATGACTTTGTACTCGTCTGGCTCGGTCGTTCCGTATTGATAACCATCTTCATCCCTGACAAAAGCGCACAAGTCTCGGATCCAGTCGTCCATCAATTCACGCTCTGTGATCGTCGGGCCGTGTGTGATAGAGTAGCTATTTATCATTAACGATCATCCTAGAGGTAATCAGATAAAACGATGAGAGAAAGACTTACTTCCATATGGGTCGATCCATAGCATGACTTACACCAAATGAAGCTGGAGCAACCTCATCGGTGATGAATGAGAGGCGGTACGCAATGAGATAGCGCCAGACGTTCTGAATGTCGACCCCATTCTGAACGAGATTGTTGACAAGATCCCGTGAAGGGGCTCTGACTTGACCATCTGCGATGATGCGCCCAAACATTTGCTGCCAGTCTCGCTTGTCCTTGGTGTGAGGCAGGTCATAATGCTTTAGTAAACGCTCAGTTGTCTCGGGTGAATAGTAGTTGGAAATCTGCAGGCGAAGAGATGCAGGGTTTGGGTCTGGCGGGTTTGTAACGGCGTACAGAGTGTCTTCATCCAGAACCTCGCCAATGAGAATCTTGAGACCACGCTTCTTGAACTCGGCAGCAAAGGACCCGTCTCGGTAGTACTCAAAGATTCCAGGATGAATAAAGACATTGTCTGTGACGGGGCGGAAAGTGTGGTTCTTCAACTCCATGATGGCTACACAGAGATCCTCCGAACTAATATCTCGCAGCTTGCGGAGTCTCTCGGCTCCATCAGCCTCTATGGATATCCCAAAGTACTCACATAGTTCATCAAACTGCTTTTCGCAATCTTCTGGAGTCTTGGGCTGAGTAGGGATAGCATTCGAGTACATGAGCAACCGTCGGAAGCGTTTGTATGACTCGTTGCCTCGGAAATCGTACAAGACCTGGGCAAGGATGGAATAAGCTCCGGCACTCCTTCCCGCCAAGACGATGTTTTCTGGGTCACCGCCAAAAGCTGCAATGTTCTCGTACACCCAGTCCATGGCGAAACGTTGATCCCAGAGTCCGTAATTGCCCACGGCTTGTCCGCCAGATTCCTCCAACAGGGCATGACCGGCAAGGAACCCAAAGACGTTGAGCCGGTATCCAACTGCCACAAAGACGGCATTGAGTTTGCCAGTAGAGATGAGTTCTGTGGGATCCATACTCTGCTCTTGGCTGGGATCTCCGACCTGGAACCAACCACCGTGGTACCAAACCATGACGGGCCATTTTTGGTCTGGTATGTTGGGATCCGGGACTGGCGTCCAGATATTGAGCCGGAGACAATCTTCATCGTAGATATGATTAGACACATGTTCGCTGACGGTTTTGGAGTAATTGGCTTGAGGGCACACTGGGCCAAAGACGGTAGCGTCGTATGGTGTGCCGTCCGATGCCGAGTACTGGTGGTTCTTGGAGAAAGGTTGGGGCTTGCGCCATCTCAAGTCGCCCACAGGAGGCTGGGCGTATGGGACTCCTGCAAATCTACGAGATTTGGAATCGAACTGGAGCCCTTTGAGAGTTCCAGCATTGTTGAGGAGGTCGACTTGACACTCGGAGGTGGTGTAAGAGATGGAGTTGCCCATGGTGAGTGGTGAAAGGCAATGCTTAGTGAGAAGATGGAAGCAGAGGGAATCTGGGAAAAGGAAATAAGGGGACGGGAAAAAAGGACGAGGATTCGGACAAGATCCTTACCCGACTGACTGACCTTTTGGACTCTTGCAACCCGCCGATATCAGGTGCCCCTGACAAGATCTGTGCGCCGAAGCTTGATAGCATCTCGTCTCTGATTCGTCAGTTTAATCGACGAGAGTTTCGCTGGACCGGGGAAAGATCGGCGCTCTCTCCGCCAGGCCACCTAAGGGTCAAGAGTCTTTCGCCGCCCGCGAGGGCGTTGGAACAGACCATCCTTTCGAATTTGCAGGTAGTGTGTGATATGGAGGGTCAGTCGAGCGCCCAGCGAACGAAGCGCCGACGCGCTGAGCGAGGCGGGCGCTCTAAGAAGGGTAAGTCCAAGGCCCAGCTCTCGCGCTCTTCATTTGTGTCCTTCCCTGCTGAGTCCTGTAGGCTGTGAGACCTGCTTGACAAAAAGAGTCAAGTGTGATGAACAACGCCCAAATTGCGGTCGTTGCATTCGCCTGAAGCTTGAGTGCGAATGGGCATCTTCGAAACCATCGCTTGCGTCGAGGAGACGGGGATTCGGGCCCATTAAGGACCGACCCAGTTGGACACCACCGAATATTCTCTCCAAGGAGGCCGCAGAGAACACACAGGAGATACTGGGGCCCCAAGATCGGGTTGAAGTATCACTCGATGCCCAGCTAGATGATGCGCCTCCAGACGAACAGCTGGAAAGTCCTGGATCAGACACGGCCGGCCTGTCGCTCATTCCGCCGCCTATAGTACCTTTCTCGCCTATTGTCAACCTCTCTAATCTTGTTCTACTGCCAGATGATGCCATCAACGCCAACCAAGAGCAACAGAACAACCAAGACGACGTTGAACTGAGTACTCAGTTGACACTGTTGTCATTTCCTTCATTCAGCCTATTTTCAGTCTTATCGTCCATCTCTTTCACTCTTCCCATGGACCCTGCCCCTTCAATTGGCTCCAGTGACTCTCAAGCTGTCGCCTTCCACCGAACTGTGCTGGCGCCGATGAAGTCGACGCAAGTAGCCGCATTATCATCGCACACGCTCTTCGTCGACTTCGCCATCCATAATCGAATGGCATTGCACCTGCTGCTCGCCTTCTCTCACAGCGAGCTAGCCATTCATCAAGGCTATAGCGACCGCCCTCCTTTAGAGTCCTATCTTCACTTCCAGCACGGCTCCCAGCTGTTTACCCAGCAACTAGAGTCTTTTGTGCCCACAAATCACATTGCCATGATGCTCTCATTCTTGTACTTGTACATGTTTTGGATGCGCCGCCAGCCGTTCGATGTGCCGAGGCTAAGGGAACTGAGTGCTTCGGTTCTTGTCTACGTTAGGTCATATGCGTTGGACGAACTGTGCGCCAACGGGACTCCTGGCACTGGAACATCTGAGCCAGTCGTCTTGTCCCGCATTCTGACTTACATATACGATCGAGATGTGTTCTGCGGCTTCTTTGGGAGCGGGGAGTCCTTTGCTGGCTATGTGGACGAGAACCATGAAAAAAGGCAGAAGATTTGGCAGCTTTCAAGACTACCTTTCTCTAATGACCAAAGCCCCGTATGCCCAAGCACTCAAAACTCACCAAGAAACCATCACAGGATGATCCTCGACGTTTACTTTACCCTCATTACCATCCAACGAGAGATCAACAGGTACAGCCAGGGTAGCGAAGCACAAGCACCGGGTCTGGAGCTGGATATCAAGAGAAAGCTCCAGCGCATACGAGAGGTAAGAGATCCGTTTCGTTTTTCGAACTTGACACTAATCTATGGCCATAGGAACAATCTTTCCTTTTTGAATTGGCTGCCAGTGGAGCTCAGCAGGCTTCGACAACGCCACTAATGGCTCTTGTTACCGTTACAATATTCCACGCCTTGGAAATCTACCTAGCTCGTAGTAGAGATTCAGCTCTTGGGGAACTTCCCATTCCCTCCGAAGTGCAAACGGCTCTGAAGAACCTGGTGGCGACGGCGTATTACACGGTGGCGGTTGGGCCAGTACAGCTGCTGGAGCGATTCCAGTGGGCGCTGTTGATTGCAGGGATTGAAACGAATGATCCCATCCATCGAGACTGGATCTCGGCGAGTATTTCAGATCCCGCAATCAGGGGCATCTTTCAGCTTGTCCAGTCGGCTAAGGGACTGTCGGGAATCTCCATGCGGGCGGTCCGACGTTTGGCCAGTGGCGGATACCATGATATCTAACTTTCCCTGTACCAGATGAACCTTGCAATGTGAATCATGACCCAAGTGAGACACAATTGCTGATAACCGAGGTGTTGATAGCGGATATCACCCATATCGTCTCGTCGATTAAATTGACCAATCAGGAGATGCGTCGAGTCTGGGGTAACGAGTCAAGGACCCCAGATTTTGAACCGGTCATCAGACCCAGATTCGAATCTAGCGCAGCCGAAGATAAGGTTTGTGCCTTTGTGATGGCCTATAACTACTGGCATGGTCCCATCGGTTGTCTTGAAGTATTACTGTCACTCATCATCACCCTCACTTGACCACTCCAACAATTGCAACATGGAAGACAAGGTGGACACCAAGATCTCTCCTGGCGATTACGAAATGAGTGACAAACATGGCTGCGGCACTGTGGGCACACTCAGCTTAGAGGATGAGAAGAAGTTGGTCCGTAAGATCGACTTGAGGTGAGAAACGTCAACCACTTCGAAGCTGCTTTAGGCTAACGGCGTTGTCAGACTCATGCCTCTTCTGATTGTCAGTTATGGCCTCCAGTATCTTGACAGTACGTTTCTCTGCGTTTCTTACGAGTGATGGACACTCACAGTTGGCAGAAACCAGTCTTGCATACAGCGCCATATTGGGACTACGAGAAGACCTGGTAAGATACATATCTTGGCACATGTGGCGTACCCAACTGACACGATGAAGCACCTCAAGGGTCAGCAGTTTAGCTGGGCTTCGAGCATCTTCTACATCGGATATCTTGTTGCTTGCTACCCCATCTCTCTGGGCTTCGTCAAGTTTCCCCTTGGCAAGTATCTCAGCATCCTAATGTAAGTAAACGTGCGTGCATCGACTCACTTCAGTTTGCTCACGGGATACAGGCTCATCTGGGGAGTTATTCTCACTTTACACGCTGTTGCATCCAACTACGCAAGCCTGATGGTTCTTCGACTATTGCTCGGTGTCTTTGAAAGCGCCATCAGCCCGGGATTCTCTCTCATCACTGGAATGTGGTACACGCCTCACGAACACGTTTCTCGTCACTCCTTCTGGTTTGCTGGAAATGCTTCGGCAAGCATCATTGGTGCCATGATTGCATATGGTATTCTAGGCTATGACGGACATTTTGCCCAGTGGAAGGTCAGTCCAAGCTATTCAACTCGAGTTGACGTCTTGCTAACACGAGCAGATGCTCTTCCTCATCTTTGGTCTCATCACCATTGCGTGGTCCATCTTGCTGTACTTCTTTCTCCCAGACTCTCCTTCTAATGCCACATTCTTGACGGCCTCCGAACGCGAGTTCGCATCCCTCCGTCCCAAGAAGTTCCAGAGAACAACGCAGACCAAGAAGTGGGACCGCGATCAGTTTATCGAGACCATGAAGGATGTCAAGGCCTGGTGGTTCTTCATATTTTCATTCGTCATCTGCGTGCCTAATGGAGGAACGACCAGCGTACGTCCCCTCAGCCCCGTTCGCCAAGTTCTTGTTGTATTCTGACTCTGCAATAGTTCAGCACCATCGTCATCAAGAGCTTCGGCTACGATGAACACCAGACCATTCTCATGGGTCTCCCTGCCTCCGCGTTCCAACTTACGACTGTCCTCCTAGTCGCCATCTTTACTTCATACGTCCGCAAATCTCGACACATCGCCCTCGTCTTGACGTATCTCATGGCCATCGGTGGAATCCTCATGATCAAGCTCTTGCCAAACGAAGAGAAGCTCGCTCGTCTTGCTGGCTTCTGGCTCATCATGGCTGTTGCACCCGCCTTTCCCCTGATGATGTCCTTGTCGGCTAGCAACATTGCAGGCTTTACCAAGAAGTCGACTGTCATGGCGATGATTTTCTTGGGTTATTGTGCTGGAAACCTGAGTGGACCGCAGTTCTTTATCAGCACTGAAGCCCCAAGCTACCATGTGAGTCCGGTCCGCTCAACATCACAGGTCAACGATACTGACTGTTCCAGACGGCATACACAACCATCTTGGCTTGCTTCGCTATCACCATTGTTCTCGTCGTCGCCATGCGGTTCTATCTCGCGTGGGAGAATAACCGCAGAGACAAGGAGCAGGGCGTACACAGAGACCCAGAGGAAACCCGACAGGTGGATCTCAACACGGATGGAACACTGCTTCAAGTTGATGAGACGGATGTTCAGAACAGGAACTTCAGATACATTCTCTAGATGGGTATCGACGGGTCACCTCTTTGTCAACAGTTCGCGAACAGGTGCTCAACTTCAGAAGGAATACAGACAGATATCAATCTCCCCTTGGGAATTATAGTACAGTCCTCGGTCAAATATATCAGCCCAACGCGACACAACCAATATCCCCAACCAACAACTCGTCGAGCAAGCTTCCAGACCACCAACTTCGTACACAGTTGACACAATCTCCCTGACACTACAGACCACCAACTTCAGGCACGCGATTGACTCATTCTCCCTGACGACAGACAGAGCTTGTGCAATCCACTTTTCCAAATTACATCAGATCCCAACCGCCGCCGGCGCTAAACCATATATTAGTTCGATTCGTCTCATTTCAAGATCCAGCCTTTTTTTCACATACTCCAATGAATGCCTCTTTCTCTCGGCGGCGCTCTGTCTGGTGATGTCGTATTGATGTCCTCCAAAATGTGTCTTTCCACCGTGTTTCGAGGTGTAGGCTCTCAGCTAGCATGTGTCAGTCTTTGCAACCCCAGCGTTGAAGTGCACTCACTTTGGTGGCCCAGTTGACATTGTTCCATTTCTTCATGCCCTTGGCCTTGCGGTCCTTCTCGTCAATAATCTTCTTGATGGCTTCCTCATACCTAGGTGGCCCGTTAAGATCAATCCCGGCTTCATCAGCCATGTCGAGAAGCTTGTAGGCCCACGAGCATTGCTCTTCATCAAACCCGTATGGAAGCTCCCCATAGCCCCATTGGATAAACATGGCGAGAACAAGGCCGAGGTTGCGGATCTCCGAGTCTGGCTTGAACACTCCTTCCTTCTTGAGGGCTTCCATGGCAGCGATGACCATGTAGCCGATCAGTTCGATGACCTTGCCGCAGCGTTGACCATCATCGCACACTGTCTGTTGTGAGCATATGAGCATCGAGTGGGTGACTAGGTTTCTCACTTTCAAATTCGAGAAAGGTGCTGTAAAGACCCAGCACGAGACCCTCAACCTCGGGCCAATAGTCGCGATAGGTCGCATTGGGCTTGAAGACGTCGTTGAATGTTGAAATCTATGTCATGGCTTAGCAGATCAGCGAAGCAAAAGATCAGGCAAACTTACAATGCTCTCGACGACCTCGAGCGCGCCATACCAGGTAAAGTCGTTGTAGTAGTGCAGTCCGAAGCTGTCCTGGTCGCGCTTCGTGGCCTCTTGCACCCACCATCTGAACCTGTCCCGGCCAAGAACAGTGAAGACCCATGGCCACTCGGGGTGAAGAGAAGCAAACTTGTCAATGGGCTTCTTGTTGGCGTCCTTCTTACCCTTGGCTTTGTCTTTGCCTTTGCCTTTACCGTTGTCATTACCCTCGTCGCCTTCTTCTTCTTCTTCTTCCTCGTCATCCTCATCATCATCCTCGTCCTCCTCGTCATCTTCGCTGTCCTCCTCTCCTTCGTACTCTTCTCGTCGGGCTTCCATGTTAGGCTTGGAGCAGCAGATAAAATCCCAATCATCATTCCCTTCATCATCAGGGACGGGCTTGGAGTCTTTCTTCAGGGCCGCGTCCTTCTTCTTCCAGTCGGCAGCAGAAAGCTTGAGCTTCTTCTTGTGTTGCTCTAGCCAAGGTGCATACTCCTCCCACCACTCCCGAGAGTTGAGCGTCATGGACCGATCGGGGGTGGCATCAATGGCGCGAACCCAACCTCCAGGCATGGGTATGTCCTTGATGACATTTGCGCATTCTCGTGGCATGATTTCGGGCAAGAAAATCTCTCCCTTGGGTCCTCTCGCGATGCGGCGCGTCCGGGGGCGCTGTTGAGCCTGAGCACCCTCGCCATTGTCTTCGGGTGGTTGATCGCCGGATGTCTCGGTGGTCTTTGCGGTCTTGGACCTCGACTGACGCGCATTGTCGTCTCCCTCCTGAAGGGGACGCTTATTCTTCGCTCTCGTTGACTTGGGCGGCATATTTGCAGAGATGTACTGCGAATGTGGAAGACGAGGTAATTGTGACGCGCCTGGCTCGTCGCGAACGAGGGGGCGACTTGATACACAGGGGGAATGGAACTTGAATAACCCGGCGCTACGTCATTTTAAGCCACGGAAAAGCAATTCTTGGTGTTTTGATGACGCAAGGGTGAAGAAGGCTACCCTAGACCAGGACGTGTTTTCATAACAAGGACGCGAAAGAGGCGATAAAGTGTGTCAAAAAGAGTCTGATGGACATTTTGAGAACGATTTAATGCGTCAATTATATGGAATGACCTAAAAATTGGTTTGTGGGGTATTGTCTTCTAGTTTGCTAGCTTATCTGCGAAGGCTATGGGAAGTAGTGGGGAACGGAGTTGAAAGAACGTTGATGTCCATGACGAACAGCGCGGTCAGATTATGTAAAAGGGACTTGATGTCGTATATTTGAATAGAAAACAAGACTTCAGCTACTATAGAACAAAGGGTATATATTCAAACTCACTAGGGATTCTTTCAATGGACTGGTTCTGGTTGTCCTGAGTGAGGGTGATACTGATGGCGAAGGTAGGCATTGTGTTATTGATACGCGGCTGGCTCACGAGGGGACCACCTTTGAGAATATTTGGAATATGGATACATGGTGGAGAGCATTTTCCGAGTAAAGATATAGCTGAACAAGGCTCAACCTTGAGTAGCTTCGGGTGATGATTGCTACGACCCTGCATCCCAGCTGCTTGGAGAACAGAGCCCCAAGCTACCCCGAGGCAACGGTAACAATGGCTCACTTCGGCCGAAATGCCACATCAAAGAGGGACCTGCAACCCCGGAAACCATGTGGGATCCTGGGGTCTCACCATCGTGCTTCTCCTCAACAAGGTTGCCGAACCCCGCGTTGATCCGCCACGTCAAATGGCCAAGAGCGGGGAATCGGGTCGAGTCTGACAAGTTTGGGGGTTGATGTTGGGGGCCGGGATAATCGATACCGAGCTTCTCCTCTTCTTGAGAGAGGAGGATTGCTTCTTATTTGCTTCGGGTATCCAGTGCAACGGTCGTTCTTATTCCCGTTCTCTCCAACCACCTTGGCTTGCTGCAACCTCACCACAACCTATACTTCTTCATCCACCAGTCTACACCATGGCGGACAAAACAGTAACCAGGAAACGATATGCCGTTGTCGGCACCGGAGGCCGATCCGGCTTCTATTACTCGGCCATCGCCACCGACTACAGCGCAACCTCATGCATCGTTGCTTTCTGCGATACCAACCAGACTCGCATGAACTATGCCAACTCAAAGCTCAAGGCTGTGGGACACGGCGAGGTCCCGACCTACCTGGCTGCCGACTTTGACAAGATGATCCAGGAGACCAAGCCCGACGAGGTCCTCGTCACGACTATGGACAGGACGCACAACACTTACATCGTCCGGGCCTTGGAGCTGGGCTGCAACGTCATCACTGAGAAGCCAATGACGATTGACGCCCCGAGATGCAAAGAGATCTTCTCTGCCGTTGAACGAACTGGGCAGAAAGTTCGAGTCACGTTCAACTACCGCTATGCACCTCACAACACCAAGGTCTTTGAGATCCTGCGCTCGGGTGCCATCGGCAAGGTGACCAGTGTGCACTTTGGTGAGTAGACAAGGAGGGAATCTGGTCCTATGGCTAACCTGAGGGTAGAATGGATGCTCAACACCAGCCACGGAGCCGACTACTTCCGTCGATGGCACCGCGACAAGCGCAACAGCGGAGGTCTGCTGGTCCACAAGTCGACCCATCACTTTGACCTTGTCAACTTTTGGCTTCAGACACGACCTCAGACTGTCTATGCGACGGGAAACCTCGCCTTCTACGGTCGCGAGAATGCAGAGAAGCGTGGCGAGACCAAGTTCTACTCTCGCGCTCACGGAAGCGAGGTGGCAAAGTCGGACCCCTTTGCGCTACACTTGGACCAGAACCCTCAGCTCAAGGCCATGTATCTTGATGCAGAGCATGAGGATAGCTACTACCGCGACCAGAGTGTGTTTGGCGACGGGATCAGCATCGAAGACACGATGAATCTGCTGGTGACTTATCGCAACGGCGCAAGCCTCACTTATTCGCTCACGGCGTACGCACCTTGGGAAGGATTTCGCGTCAGCTTCAACGGTACAGGTGGACGACTGGAGGTGGAAGTCGTGGAGAACAGCTATGTCAACTCTGGCGGCGATCAATCTCTCGAAGGGTCACTCGAGAGTCGCAAGATTGTGCTACGACCGCTGTTTGAGAAGCCAAGGGAGATTGAGATTGAAGACAGCGTGGGCGCTCACGGCGGTGGTGATGCGATCTTGCTGAATGATCTGTTTGGTGAGCCCGTGTCGGACGAGTACATGAGAGCGGCGAGCCATGTGGATGGCGCTGCGTCGATTCTCACTGGAATTGCTGCGAACAGGTCGATTGCTACGGGACAGGTTGTTAACGTGGATGACATTCTGGTAGTGCCGGAGCAGTGATGTACAGAAGGGTAACAAATACCGACATTCACAAAGACCAAGTATTTGTTGTTGACTGATTTGTCTGGCATCAAAGTGACGTTGCGCGGATTTCATGGCCTGGGCTGGAGAACACCAGTAACTTGACTGTGATGGTTGCATTGAAGACGTGGGCTAGCCCTTTTCAGGGCGAAGCGAGGGAGCCAGCGGACATTGCAGTTGCAGGCCAGGATCGCCAACCTTGGATGCGCGTGAATGTCGCTTCAAGGATGGACATGGCTGGCTGAAGAATGTCTCTTATCGCATCGTATTGGCTTGACACAATCACCCCTGCCTTCATAATGCTTCTGGCAAGTGCATCTTGTGAATGTACCAGGTTCACAACGTGGGCTTGCGTGTCAATTGGCTAAATGCCAGCCCCGAGAGCCTGGATAACGAACCAATACACCAAGATGGAGCATTCCACAGCCCTGTACACTGACCGAATTACAGAGCCCGGGGAAGTGGTCGCCTGCGGGACGAGGCTTGATCAGCATTCCAGTCAGGGCGTGCATAAATCGCCAAGGCCCAAGAGTACCCAGTCAGATGATCTGCGTGGGATGACGGGGTGCGGGGTTTCTGAAACCGCTTCTTTGTCCCAAAACAAACCGTTCCCTTTCCCAAGATCGCTGTTGGATCCCTCGTCTCGTCTCGTCTCGAGCCTGGAGCCTTGATCATGGATGAGCGAGCAGACGAGACGCATATCGAGGTTGACAATACTGTCAGTGACTGTCACTCACCTCACCGTGAATGAGGTGGATCGCTAATCAACCTGCAGCCATTGGCTGACGATGTCGACTCGGCCATTGACATTCAGCTGTGTGTGACACCTGTTTCCTCATCCCCGGGTCCGGGACATGAGCTGATCTGATCCCCATTGTTCAACATGCAGTGCGGCTTACACGCCATCCTTGACTTCGAGTGTGATCGACTACCCCTACGAGCATGGCCGGCGTTATCATGCATTCCGCGGTGGATGTAAATCAGCAAAGGTTCCACTCTGTGCGGCTCGTATACTGACGTCTCACAGCCTACATACTACCCAACGACGAGGTGAGAGTCTTGGCTCTGCTACCATAACCTGCTGCTTATAGATGTAGTCTGAGATGGAGAGGCTCGACCTGAACCATGCTACCTTGACAAAGGTCATTGGCGACAAGCTGTATCTTGCACCGGTGGATGGACCCAGGCTTCAGCGGGTCCTCGACATTGGAACGGGAACAGGAATTTGTAAACTAGACGTGTTGACAAAGTTTGATTCATCCACTGACTCATGCAGGGGCCATCGAAATGGGCGAGACATATCCAGGCGCTGAGGTCAGTTGAGCCGCCGTGTCGGTAACGATGGCTAACGAATGTAGGTTCTGGGCAACGACCTCAGCCCAATTCAGCCGATGTGGTGTGTTTCACGTTTTCCGTCTTTCTCTCGTCATAAGTACTAATGGCTAAGGGTCCCACCAAACGTCAGATTCGAGGTGGACGATGTCGAGAGTCCCTGGACGCATCACCATCCGTTCGACTTCATCTTCTGCCGCTACATGACATGCTGCATCCTCGACTGGCCTACATTAATTAGCAGGATATACAAGTTGGGTCTACACCTCATCTACTGCTTTGCACCAACTAATCATTTGAGCATAGCAACACAAGACCAGGCGGCTGGGCCGAGTTCCAAGATTACGACCTGCAATACTACTCAGACGATGGCTCATTAACCACAGAACACAAGACCCTCGAATGGATCAACACCCTCCTCGGTGCAGCGCGAACTCTTGGACGTGATCCATGTCCTGGCCCTCGACAACAGCAATGGCTTAAAGGCGCCGGATTCCAGAACGTGAGGCATCAAGTCTTCAAGATCCCCATCGGACCCTGGGCGAAAGATTCTAGAATGAAGGACCTCGGCCTGTGCAATCTTGCACAAACGCTGGACGGCCTTGATGGGTTTTCGTTGAGGTTGTTTTGCGGAGTGCTTCGATGGAGTCAAGAGGATGTTCTTGACCTTCTAGCAGAGGTCAGAAAAGAACTCAAGAGCATGGGATTTCACGCAATATTCAACTTGTAAGCTCACCCACCTTATTTTGAGCTCCGCTGACTTTTGCAGCCATGTAACCTACGGCCAAAGACCGTATGTATAATATTACTCCGCAAGGGGGCAGCTATCAGGCATTACAGCAAGGCGTACAGTTAGGGTCGGGAGTAGAGCGTATCTTTCGGTTTCTCTAATGTCTATTGCAAGCATAGGTCTCCTACATTTAATTCAAAAGGTCGAGTGTTGGTTGTTGTGAGGCTATTCCAACAACCTTGTAAACACCTTGACAGTGACCTGAGGTCGTCTGTACTCTGATACACGAAGCTGCACACGTATCAGCCTATTCGACCATTAAAGTTGGTTATCTTGCTAATATGACCATAAAACAACGGCATCGAGTGGCACCATCTGCCTCTGAACGATGACAATGTTTAGTGTGCTAGCCTCGCCTTGTTCTTCTCCCGGTCTACCTCTCCCTCTCCCTGCTCACTGTTCTTGTCGACCTCGTCCCACTCCCCATCATCAAGCTGCTGCGTAACCTTTTTACCCGTCTTTTCGTCAGCACTCAGCTTCATATCCCCCAGCTCAGCAACACACAGAAACTGCGCAGCGACCAAAAACACGCCTATCCCGAGAAACGTGACCCATGTAACGCCGATGAGAAAGGTGACGGGCGAATAGAGAATGAAACCCAGAGTCCGTGGCTTCAATGAAGGATATGTGCCCTTGAGAAAGGCAGCCGTGAAGCGCCAAAGCGTTCTGACCACCCAAGACCCATGAAGGAGCTGAACCGGAATGACGAGAGCGCAGATGGTGATTGCCAGGCACCTGCGGGGCTCTGACGTGATGCGTGACTTGAGCCAGAGACCGTTGTGCTGGGAGGCGGGGGACTTTGGCGACTCGGTGCTGTTCGGCTCGTTGAGGACCTTGTCGGACTCTTTTTCTGTCTTTTCGGGCTTCTTCGCATCACGAGCGAGGTCGACGAATGATTCGCATTGTTTGTCCACCCACCAGCAGTTGACGATGATGGCGATGGCAAGAAGCCAGAAGAGGTCGGTGGATATGAACTCGTACAGAGCTTCATCTTTGTACCACGCCTTTGGCGGTGGACAATTGGTGGTGATGCGATACGTGGACATGTTGGAGGTGAGAATGCCGTCTGGTGAAGGAGTGCCAGGGGACGAGGCGCTGGGATTTAAATGTTGGCTATGCGTCTATTTATTCTTGTTGACAGAGCCGACACAGCCGTGTGGCAATGCATGATGTGACGTCCTTATAGGCCATTTTGTTGCTGCCTGATCCTGGAAAGATGAAACCAACAGCTAAAGGTTTCGATGGCTACGGGAATAACAAGGCTCACTTGTCTACACATATGGTGCAACGCAGCGCAGCATTGGGCTAAATGCCACAGCATCTCGACGGCTGTTCTCAATGATATCCTGAGCAGTCTGTCTACGAGACTGGAGCTGCGAGGAAAAAAAGCCTTCAGATCGACATTAAAAATATCGCTGCCTAAAGGATCACCACCCCTACCCATCATACGAGAGACCAAAGACCACTGTTGGCCCAGTTGGCCAACCCGCTAATCCCTTACCCAGAAAGCAGGCACTGCCACTGGAAGAATTATGCAGCCTGGCTCTCAGTGAGCCTTGCCAATTCATTCTATTTCGGCGCCTGATGAACCCCTGTGGCTGAAACTCCTCGTGGTGTAATGATCTGCGAGAGATCAGCGGAGAAGATATCGCACAACACGCTCATGTATGCATGAGATGAACGAGGAACAGAAGTATTAAAACATTCTTAGGGGTTGGGGTTTTATTAATGGAAGCTACCTCCTAACTCATACTATTTGGTAACTCATCCAGGCGATTTCTTTAAGATATTATCTCTAGTTATCTCCGAGCGCTGACACAAGCGCCTGCTCTCATCACACAACTCTAACCGTCGATCATATCCTGTAAAATCTTCGCTCATGTTACCCATTGAGCCAGCCAACGTCATATATGCCACCCTACTCGATTAAGCCCCAGCATCGCCCCAAATTGTGTCTTGTTTCGCCCCTTGGAGGAGCCACTCTCGGCAAATGTGGTCGACCCTGGCCTTTGTTGTATCTGCGATAGGCAGGTCAAGGGATGAAACATTCACTAATCCCTCAGGGTCATGAAGAGAATCATCCGTCGTGTCAATCATTGGAGGACTGAACTCATGGTTGGCAATTGTGATGTTCAGAGGCCGGGCGTAGGCCGAGTTGCCACCAAATTCTGGGTCCCAATGCTCATGAATGGACGCTTTGATGTTCCACGTGTTCAGGCGAAGCAAGTAAGGTCGAGCTATCACTACCTGCTCCAGAGCGTGTGACCTCGCGATATTGTGCCATAGCCCCTGCTCAGCCAAGTTGACCTCGAATGCCGCCAACCGCCGTAGGTTTGGCCACTGCTGGCAGAGATCGAAGACATGCCTCCAAGGGTCCATGCCAGGCAACTCTCCAACAGTAATGAACGCTTCGATCCCTGTCAGGGCTGTCAAGCTCTCCGAAAATATGTGATCAAGGTGCATGTTGACCATGTCGTTTGGCGGAATCCCGCCCCAGGCGAGGTCGAGGATGAGGCGACGAAGGGAACGACTGAGATGGGCGAAAATATTCCCGACAAGCGAGAGAACCTGAGGAGACTCCATGTCTTCTCTGTCAAGCCCCAAATATATGGATGAGATGGATGATAGGGGTATAGTCGGTGGGAGGGTGGACTTGGTGCTAGCCGGCTCTAACCTATTAGGGTCGGCCACACATTGTAGAAAATTTCGAAGACGAGCTATAGAGTTGAGATAAACAAAATGCTGTCGGAGAAGACGAGTTGCAGGCTGATATGTAGCACGACAAACTCGAGTCCAGGTGACGAGTAATTGGCCATCTGGACAAGAAGGGTTGAAGACTCGGCCTGGACCTCCGGGGGGCAATGAAGCCTCCAGGACTTGTAGGATGAGCTCCAAAGGGAAGCAAGGTTTGCAATACATGCTAAAAACAGATGTTCCTTGAAATTGAGGTTTAGAGAGACGTCCGAGGCCGCGTAAGCTGTTCCATTTGTATGATGAGAAATATCGTTGCCTGTTGTGTTTGTTGCTGCCTGTCAGACTTGAGAGTCGAGGCGGTATTTGTTGTCGTCCGAGTCCCGATGGAACGGAGTTGCCAAGAAGTCCGAAGTCAGCAAGAAATCCCCACTAGTGGAATTAGTTGAGTTGCTTATCGTGGTTGAATAGACGAGGGTAATCACAACAAGCGATGTACGGTTGGGGTCTTTGGGGTGGAGCATAACAGGCGGCACGAGCAAACAAAAGAGGCAAGTCCAGGTGGACTCCAAAGATGAGTAGCTGGCCAAGAAATCTTGTTTGCGCGGCTCAGATGGATATCCTCGAACCAAGCTGTCGTTGATGCTCATGTGCACTTCAACTTGGCTCCAGAGGAGCATTCAGGGGCCATCAATGGATTTGAACCGGTTGATAGTTGTCGAAAAACTCGTGAAGGGCTAAAAAGGACTGAATATGTCCTCTGGAACTAATATGGGGTGGCACTCACTCTCTCGCATGGTTTCGACTCTCAGTGTTGGCAAAAGTACAACACGGTGTTTCTCAAGACACAAGGCAGAATTTCTAAACACCCTGTAGATAAATAGGACGTAGAAAGATTTAAACCATATGCTAGCATTTTGGTATAATTAAATGCTTGAGAAGGCCGATATTGGTGCCTGGTCTCGCCTACCTATTCGACGAAACATGGGAGTGAAGTGAAGTGGCATATAGCGACATGGGAGAAAAGAACAATAATGACCCTTGGAATCATGTGATCTATGAAGAATCTATTATTGTGAACTTAACTATATTCTCGCATTATATCAATTTACATGATTTCTATATTATTGATGATTTCGCTGTTCTTCGTGCTGACTATGGATGTATCAAGTGTAGGGCTCAAGATGTGCACTCACTGTATAGTCATACCCTTATGGATCCTTAATATATCTCCAGATATCTAAAATATAGCTTCTCTAGAAAAAGCTTAAACACCCACATATATCTTCTTGGTCCATACACAAGCCACGGTCATTCGGCAGCTGCGGGAAACCGCGTCGGGCTTCCCTAGCCCTATACCGCTCGTGATGCCTCAGCTTGTCTTACTTGACAAGAAGATCAAGCCTCCGATATACATCCAAGCTGGATTCTTGGTCTTTGTCATGAGCAACAAGGCGGCAAAGCACATGCCGGAAGGAACCTCACGCGGTCCAACGACTGCTCAACTCGTGACTGCATGCCATGCATGTGAGCCCGACATAGCTGTAGTGCATCTCACGTCAAACAGCTTCAGCGTTGTCCTCGCATTGCATAACGGACATACTACGTAGTAAAACCAGCATCTGCAACACAGAATCCTTCCTCCGGTCCGGCGGGGAGTTATACCCGCTCGGCTCCGGCCGGACGGGAAGAATCCGGGGAGAGTTGAAGATCGGCTTGCAAAGGTTAAAAAATCTTAAATAAGATAATGCGGAGCCTTTGCCCAGTTTTCTAGTTCTCCTTTCCGTCTTTCTTCGTTCTTCTTTTCTTATTCTGTCATCTCAACATTTTCCCCCGTAATCTCCCTTCAGAGTTTTCACCTTGTCAGACAACCCGTAACTGCCTTTACCGCGGCTAAGCAAAACCTTTCCACACCGCGGTTACACACAGTTTATGTAATGATGCGTTTCTCGAGACAATACGGTACGTAATAATTGTCCTGACGCCGTTAGTGACTGGCTAGACCTTCGCATGCCGTCGGCACTTGTGGCTGCATGTGCGTCCCCCAGACGAAGCCGGTGTGGGACCGGCTATAGCAATGTTGAGCTGGGCTGGGAGGTTCCACTCCGGGGGATGCAAGGCATGACCGTTGATGGTTGGGAGACGGAACGTGGAAAGATGCATGGTAAATTAATGTGGATGAGAACCAATGTATGTGTCAATATGTGACCATACTCGCAGTGGCCCCGTCAATGGAGGAGGGCGTGCGGTGAAAAACGCAGCTCGAGTGTCACAGCTGGTGAACGACAGGCTGTCTCACTGCTAGGGCCATCTCTTGGTTCACCGAGTCTGTGGAGGCATGACGATCTCTGGGGCTGGTTCATCACCACTGTGTAGGCGTTCACGCAAACACTGCACGTTCGTTGATCAGCAGTTTTTTACCAGATGTAAATGCTTGAGATAGAATTCTAGCCAGCTCGCTAAATCATACGCTCCCTGGTATAATCCTCCCATAGTTTTGTAATCATGTCCGTTCATTCCTGCATTAGCCATGGTTGGCTCAAAGTACATAAACCTCCAAGTTCTCAGTGACTCTGTTCACTGCCCTCCTGGTCTGGCTTCAGCTGCTACACCTATTTACAGGCTCTTGTGGTTCTTCTTGAAGAAGCGCGAGGTGTCACCAACGGGAAGGGTAAAGGGGAGGGCATCCGCGCACATGCCTGCGGCGCAGCTGTAGAATCCCAGGAGGCCAGAGATGAAACCAAAGGCTCCTCCCGCCTGCATAAGGCCCTTGGCGTTGCTGTCGTGGCCGTCAGCGAGGGCAAAGTTGGAGGCGGCATCAAAGAGGAAGCAGAAGAAGATGGTGGTGAAGATGCCAAACGAGACCAGGTTGCTACGAAATTAGTATTTTGTCTTGCAATGAGATGAGGGTAGACTCACGTGGGTGCAGATGCCAGCATGAAGAAGAGGGATAGCACCGCCCAGACTGACGCCATGCATTAGCTTGTCGTTCGGAGAATATGAGGGTCTTGCTCTTACTGAGAACGTAGAATCCGAGGGCATTGTGGTACTCTGCAGTCGCTCCACCGTACGACTGGAGGACGCCAAGCGATGGGCAGAGGATAACACCGTAGCCGCCATAGAAGAAGGCTGAATAAAGCTGTTAGTCGACGATTCCCCCACAGTCTACACCCACTAATAGGGCATAGGATAGCAAGGCTTTAACGCACCGTAGGCACTTAGATAGGCGTAGCCAAACGAGTTACCCCTGGCAATCTCCCACTGAGCAGAGATGAGCATTCCAAGTCCGGCAGCGAAGCACAGATTGGCAATGAAGACGGTCTGTGTCTCTACCCCACGGAAGCCCATCATGGATAGGGACAGGGTCAACAGGGTCGTGGCAAACGTTCCCATAGCCATGGGCGACTTTGACACATTATCATGTAAGTAAGGCTTCGTCCATGATTTCCTCTGTAGGTCAGAGGCGCGTGGTGGTGTTGCTTACAGGGTTTCCGATCTGATGGCCCATGCTGGGAGCGTGGGAGACGGGGGAGTGAAGCTCTTCAACACTCTTGGTGGCCATGATGAACGAATATGCCTTCTTGCTTGGCTTTGAAACTTGACTCGGCGACTCTGAGACCAACGACGATGCTCTACAGTGGGCGGGAATACTCGTCCTGGACTTGGCACCCTCGCTCTTCTTATAAATTATCACCCATCTGGCTCGCAGCGGCATTTTCTCCCGGCGCAGCCGTCGAGCTGTTAGGTAATAGTTAGCCCATGGTCCTTGAGGGCCTCGGTGTAAGTGTAAGAGAGAAATGAGCACACCCCAGGTCTGGGACCCCCGGAGTGTGCTTTTTTCGGCTCTGTCTGCCCACTCGTCACGCCTGCGGCAGCTCGAGAGTAAGAAACGGTTGAGTTGCAGGAAAAACAAAGAGGTGTTGGATCGTCGCAGGACTGGTGTGAGATGGGCATTCTGTTAGCTAATGGAGTGCAAGGGTCCAGGGATCTAGCCTTTAAGTCTATGGCTAGGGCCCCGATTTCCCCCGGGATCTTTGGCTGCAGTCTGCAGGGTTGGGGTTTGCATGGAGTAATGGAGTCGCTCAGGTGACTTGAGGAACAAAAGAAAGGAGGGAAAGGAGAATGAAGAGCAAAAGGAAAGATGATAGTTGATATGCCGAGTCCAAAGATTTTGCCCCTCGATCGTTATCTTTCGCTTCCCTCCCCATCTTTTCGCTCCCCCACAGGATCAAACTTGGGGACCTCAAGTTAGGGGGTGCTCGACAGGGTTGTATAAGACTGACACAGAAGAACGACCCCAGCATGTCTTGGCACACACATCACGGTATTGCCTGTGGAATGTTTGTTATATTCGAATGATGTGACACTTGCTTCCAAACCGGACCACGCGTCGCCATCCAATCTCGTGAGAGGAACTGCAGTGAATCTGTTGGCCATTCGACGGCGAGCCCCCATTGGCCACTGCCGAGATCGAGATCTGATTTACCTATTGTCGGATTGTAACACGTTTGCGTCATGGGCATTTATTCGTCAACATGGACATTCCATTTACCTATTGTTGGCTTGTCACGGCTTTCTTCCACCACATCGCCATTGGCCATCTTGCCGCCCTCGCCAATAGCCATGGTTAATGATAACGCCTATTACCCCGTGTTGGAGAAAAACATGTCATCTTGGCGGCCTCATCATCAGTGCGCGAGAATCCTCCTCATAGAGCTCATACAGGTGGGTTAAGACTCTACCCCAAACAGCTCAGAGTCGTGTGCTTTCTACCAACCCGAGGCTACCGCCGTCATCTCGGCTCGCCTTCCTTACACCGAATAAACAGTTTGTCGAGAGGCTGTCTACGTCAACATACCACCAGCCGTCTCGCGACACAAGACGCACAGGGCGCTCTGGAGTCAAGGTCAAGCACCCTTCCCTCTCCCCCACAACTCTCTCTCACCGAGGGCTTTTTTGTCAGTCGATTTAGACGAGTGGTCATTGCGCAAGACGAACACGCCAGTTCTGGATCCGGTGCTCGGAGGCTGCTTCACCCTTCTCCGCATCGCTCAACATGGCGATGCGCTCGGAGAAAGAGAGCCTGTTGCCGTCCCGTGTCGTTATTTGGACGTGTTGCAAAGTGGCTGGTGTCATACTATGATTCAATTTGTCTGCTGCAGTTGAATGCGTCGGTGCATCTCACCCCACGCCCGCCGGCTTCCTCGGCATATCTTTCGGCTAAGTTGAGAGATAATCTCGGGAGCGGTGATGCTTGTTCGGTGACTGCCAAGACTGAGTTGTTACGAGATGTCGTGTAGTTGATGATGCAATTTCTTCCACCAAGTCTGGGGTGACGTGACTGCTTGCTAAGAGGTGTAAACAACCACAACGTGAGCGTACTTGTTATTTGCATCAACATGGACTCAACCGTGGACTTTATATAGTGTAATGATCTAATACTTCAGAAGCTTCTTAATACCATCATGTTAATGAAATGCACCGAAAACAAGGCGGTTATACCGCCGTGGCCAAGTCTATCTGCCTACCCTGCATCGGTGACCCTTCAAAACTTGGATCAATGGTCGGACGTATCTTGAGCATAGCAGGAGTATTCTCTCTTTTCAATTCCCCAGGACAATTTCGTGCCCACTTTGTGATCCTACCTACCTACTTGAGTTGGAGCATCGATGGGCCCCGTTGGTTTGATGTCAGAGTAGGGACAGTTTTGAGAGGACCTTGGACTCTTGAATAGATTTTAAGGGTTAATTCGGTATTGTAATTCATCTCAAAGCTCTCGAATTAATCTAACAGACCTCCTCCTCTATTGAAGCAGCACGCCCCTCTCACAGACGACTTCTTCAAGGTATAGCTGTCCCCCTTTTCTGCCTATCCTCCCAATCCACCGCACCCTCGTAGTCACAGTTGTACTCGAGAAACTTAACTGGGTCCAGCTTCACCTCCCTCGAGACCCCATCTGTCGCTGGCCTTGCTTGCTCGCGGCTGAACTTTTGTATCAATGACGCCCGCTCGTACCTGACATCAAAGACTCGGTTTAAAGCTGCCTCAACCTTGTCCCTGGACTGCACATCGGCCAAGAAGGCTTGCAATGCCTCTGCGTCTTCGATGCTTTGGGATGCCCCTTGCCCTTGAGTAGGGAGCATGGCATGCGCCGCGTCGCCGATGAGGATGGTTCTCCCGCGAACCCAGCGTGGCAGCTGGTCGATGTCTCTGAGCTGCCATAAGGCAATATCTGGTGAAGCTCGAAATGTCTCGTGTAACCAAGCTGGAAAGTCCGAGTATGCCTCCAGAAGCTTGTCGATGCTTCCTGGACAGACCCAGCCATCTGAACTCTCCTCAGAGAGCTTCTCATCTGGGACGAGAGCGACGATACCGTACAGCTTTCCTCCTCGCCCAGGACCCATGATGACGCGTCGGTCGTGGCCCATGATCATTGCAGTGTAAGGATCGCAAGAATCAAGTAGCTTTTCAGGAGTAGAGATGCATTCAAGCTTCTCAATGGGGATGAGCATGCGGTATGCAGACGTTCCGGTAGGCAAGGCTCCCTTCTTCTCACCCAGCACAGCTGTTCTCACAACACTATGAATACCGTCTGCGCCAATAATCACGTCGCCATGGATCTCCTCTCCAGACTCCAGTGTGACAATTCCCTCGTCGCAATCGATGCCTACCACTTGGCTCGTGGTTCGAATCTCAGCCGGCTTCCCAGGAAGATGCTCACTTGTTGCAGCATCTCCAAGGGCTGCCTGGAGGTCTTGTCTGTGATAAAGGATGCGGTCCGCACCGAACTGAGATGTCTCGAATGCAAGCTCTCGCACACACTTGCCATCGGCATCAAAGATCCGGAAGCCTTTGTCGACAAGTGGCTCTGTTTTCTGGAGAAAGCTGTCTAGATTCCACTTGCTGACGATCTTGCTGGCATTGGGCTGAAGGGAGAGGAGAGCACCAACTTCGCGAAGCATGCGAGAGCGCTCGAGGACAGTAATGCGCCGGTTTGGATGTCGAAGAGCAATTGCCTTGTCATTGGATTAGCTATGAGTGCGACTTAGGCACCGAGACTTGGGAGTGAAGGACTCACAGCTGCTAAGCCAGCAATGCCACCGCCAACAATCACCACATGTAGTTCAGGCAGGCTCCCCATGATTCTGGTATGTAGCTGGAGTGTGTGTACCGGATATTACTGGGGAGTAAGTCCTCTACATGAAATGGACACATCCTTATAGGCTGGCTTGATACCACACCACTGCCCCCGAGGTCACTCCTCGCGAACCGACCCGGCGGCCCCGAACCGAAGCCCGAAGCTGTCGGAAAGTGGTCAACCGCCAACTATAGCCCTGATATCAGAAGTCCAGACTGGATTTCTTTTCCGAGTGCCCTCCGGAAGGGAGTAATACGTGAAGAATGCATTCGCCTAGGGAGACCTTGTCTCGAGTGCGACCTCGTCTCGAGTGCGACCTCGAAAGCTGGGAGCCAATGCCAGGGGTGACCATGAGGTTCCTCAATTCTAACCACATGGTTTGTTACTTGTAGAAGTATTGACTGTTATTGTTCAATTATTCTTGACATATTTTCGAAAATCGCGATTTATTGCTGGCTGAAAGTTATTGTCCTATGGCCTCCTTTGCCTCCCCCTCTAAGAACGCCCCTTGATGTTGAAGAAGATGGAGCTATGGATTATTTCGTTGAATCTATTCCGATCTTTATGTCTTCTTGTTTCGATTTCAACAGTTGTGGCCCATTTCTATATAGGCACGTCCCAAGGCACCATTCAAGAACCAACTCTTTCGTGGTAAATCGCGTTTTCTTAACGAATGGCTAACAGTTGCAATTTCTTAGGTTCAAACACATTCCCTTTCCCACCACATGTCACTATGCAAGCAAAACTCATCCTTCATCCAATTCCTCCCCCTAGCTAGTGGTCGCCTTGATGTAGGGAATTCCAGTCAACTTGAACGCTCTCTCGCTCAGAATAGGCTCATGAAGAGGCCGGCCTCGAATGATGTGGTCGGGCTTGCCATTTCTCTTGGCCTCGTTGCTGCCAAGGTGCATGGCGTTGGGCCAGTGGGTAGTTCCCAAACGGTTCTCAAAGGCCTTCTTCTTGCGTAGCAGGTCCTCCTGGGAAGCCTCGGAGACTGGCATGTAGCACGTGTAGACAGCCATTCTGTCCTGGTTTGAGGACACTGGCACATTGTAGTGAGGGGTTCTCGAGTCCCAGACAATCAGGTCGCCGGGCTCTGCCTCGACCTTGTACCACTCGCAGTTGTGGTCCTTGAGCCACTGCATGCCCTTGTCGGTGAAGCCATACCACTCCCTGGTCCACGCAGGGATCCTCTCCTCCGTTCCACGAATTTCATTGTGGAACTGCTTGCTCAGGTTGTGGCCTCCCTTGGCGACGATGAGGCCGCCGTCTTTGGGACCGTTAGGAAGCAGGTTGACAAGACCCTGGAGGCATCGGAAGCCAGGAACTTCGGGGTCTTGATCCTGGTGCGGCCAAGGGTTGTTGGCGGGGAGGTGCTCTCGGTTGGCGAAGCCATAGTTGATGGCGTCAAAGGACACGATCAGGTCCTCAGTCCCAAGAGCCTTCTCAAAAGCACCGACTACGCCAGGCTCGGAGCGGATGGCCCACACGAAGTCCTCATGGGCTGCTCCATAGTTGAGCAGCATGCCCTTCTCATTTATAACAGGGAGCTTGTCGGGATGGACTGAGGATGGGTCGTTGCGGTTGTATCCCTGTCCGCTTTACACAGCTGTTAGCTAGAGGCTTCAGGGCTTCAAGCAAGATGAACTTACAAACTTTCAACAAGGCCATACATGCGGTTGGCATAGCTTAGGGCACGCTCCTTGGGAATAGCGCCCCTGATGACAGCGTACCCATCGCGGATCAGATCGTCCCGCCAGTCGCCGTAACGGCGGTCAGTCCCATCGAGCTTGATACGCTCGAGCCCCTCAGATCGAAGGGTAAGAACGGGGTGCTGCTCAGTCGTGGTCACAGTCGCTGATGGTGCCATGATGGGTATTGGTCGTTCTTTTTTCTTTTTGTGTGAAACTGTCTGAATGATTGGCGAGACAAGGTTGCTGATGTCTTGTTTGGCTGAATGATCAAGTTCAACTCGACTCCGCTTCCAAGACGGCCTGCTCTTATCTGTCTCCAACCCTTGATGTGAGGATGGCCGGTCCACAAAGAGTACTTACCGTCTCGGTCCCGCTCGGTTGGAATCTGGGGTAAAGATGGTCAAGCTCGATCTGGCGTAGGACGGTTGATTGGTTGGGTGTTGTGTCCTGGCCGAACCGAGCCGAACCGAACTCGGTTTCGGTTCACAAACAAAGGGAGAGATTGATGGCCATGCATGACAAGTAATAAAAATAGTTTACCGAGGGAGATACTGCGTTATTAACACTAGAAGTTGGACCCAAATACCGAGCCATCGACACTTGCTAGCACCCGCCGTCGGGCATCAACCCTTGGTGTTTGGGAACCAGCACTCGAGATTTCGGCTCAAGCATAACCAATTTTTATTTCATTACTCATCGGTTCAAAACTGTAGCTTCAGCCCGACAGTGATAGCTTGGGTCCATTGTTACCCCCTGAATCCATCGGTTCAGCTCAGCACCTGTCTAAGATGCAGCCAACCCACACACTGACGATGCATCTGGGACGAGCAATGTTTACGGCCTGGGAAGCATCGAAAAGCCCTGAAAAGCCACCCACAAATGCCTCAGTGGTGCAACTGCTTTCTAACTGCCCGTCTCCAGAATGCAGTTTGAGGAGAGACGAGTCTTCCAGTTGGGACATGCGACAGTCTACGAGTGGAAGATGACCTCTTCTGAGTATTAAGCCTTTGGCACCGCTTTGGGAGTGAAGAATGGCTAGAAGCTTCCTAATACAAAGAGATTCTGGGAATGAAACAGGCTTTTGCTTGTGAATATGGGAAGTCTTTGTATTAGGCATGGAACATTGAGATCTGGTCTGTAGATACGGATACACATGGGCTATTGTGATGGAGGAACAATGCGGCATGTGATATATTTCATTAAACACAACCTGATGACACAAGACTATGGAAACCAGTAATGCTATCTATGCCTAACGGCGGAGTCCTCATAACTCTATCAACTAAATCTGCAGTGCCTCCATCCTCTTCTCAAACGAATCACCGACATCCATCTCCTTCATAGGCTCAATACGATAGCCATCTTGGATTCTCCGTAGCTTGGCCATTAGGTCCGGGTTGGGAATCCATCCCAATAGGGATGTCACCAGTTGACGGTTGTTGTAATTGAGGTCTGCCGAACCACTCTTGGAATATGCTCCAGGTGCATAGTAGGCAATCTGGAATGATGGGGGTTCTGGAAGCGTCTCACTGCGGAAGTCCAGATTACACACAAGGTTGGCCGAGACGAGGTTTGGCATAACTGATAGCGCATCGGCGTAGGCTTCAATGAATGGAGCAAGATTCCTTTCATTCACTCGACCACGGAATGCGTCAGCCCGCCTCTGGCTGGCGTAAACGGCCTCTCGCAAGAAGCTGAACTGTTCTTGGTAAAGATTCGCGTAGCTGAACTCGGACGACGGCCTATCCATTGGAGCGTGGGACGAGGGCTGGCTCTCTAGAAAGTACCACTCTCCAGATGGTGAGATAGGCTCAAGCTCGATGGAGAGGGTCTGGATGTTCGGCCAGGGAGCCTGGCTGAGTGGCTGAAGCAGGCTGGGATCAAAGATGCCCGCGAGTTCAAGGTTCACGAGGCTCATTGAAAAGTCACAGATGGCTGCACTCAGCGGATCTGGGATGTCAACACCGTGAAGATGTGGCGGTACAGTAGCTTCATTGCGGTATCTCCGATGCCAGAAGTCAAGGCGAGCGCTCTTGAGCTCTGGGATAGACAGATGTTTCATGGCATCTGCTGCTTCTCGGCGGTTACGTCGCCGCAGATCAAGAAAGCGCTCCTCGGAGTCATCCACAGAGAAATCAATGGATTCAACGTTTGGCATTTTAGAGGCCAACATGAAAGGCACCTTGGGGCAGACATTGCGGTGAATGCGTTTCTCATCGGGGCGTATCATGACCAGGCGTTTCACTCTATGGACCTCTGGCAACAGTTCTGGACGTACGAGATCTATGTAAGAGTGTAGGTAACGACCTTCGTAGATGCGATTCCCTTTGGGCAGCAAGGCCATCCATTGAGGGAAGATGCCCGGCCAGAGACGGTCGCTGCGGGACTGTGGTAGGTTGATGGACAACTTCAGACGATAGTTGACCGAAAGAGGATCTTCCTTTTCCCAGGTCTTGAGGATTTCAAGCAAAGACTGCACGGCCCGCGTGTAGCTTTCATCATTGGCAGCCCGTTCGCTTGGCGATTCAGCTCGGGCGCTGGCGGCATCCTTGTAAGGTGGAAGGATAGGAATGAACTCGAGGCTGGCGAGGAATGTGCGTCTCGCAGGCGTGAGCAATTGGATGAATTTTTCCAATTCATCGCTATCGATCCTGATATCTCGGAATGTCCATCTCTCCACGGCGGTCTGCAGGCGGCGTGAGACGGTGGCGAGGGCTGCACGGGACAAGCGAGGGCGGAGGTACTTGTATGGTTGTCGGGGCTTGAACCTACCAGCCAAAAGATACGAGACGATGTGGTCGATGATGTCCTGAGGTAGAGTATCCATGGCCAAGGTTAAGGTTGGAGATGTCAATGAATGGAAGAAGGGGGTCATTTTAATAAGGAAAAAGGGTCACCGCCTGAAACCATCTCCAGCAGGCAACCAACACAGCAGCTGACAACGCAGTATGATTGGATAACATGGCATCAGCAAGATGATTGTATTGGCTGTCTCTTTAGGCAGCTTTGCCAGCACTACCCAACCACAACATGTACTTTTCGATGGCCTTTTGCATGGCCTCGGTCCCCGCCTCGATGATGCTCGTCAACGGCTTATCCGACATTTCCTTCATGACGCCCAGAAAGTGCTTGTTCATGCCCTTGTTGATGTTGATCTTGGTGATGCCGGCTTTGATGCATCGCTGGAATATTTCCTCGTCAAAGGGATCTGCGCCGTGGAGGACGAGGTAGACTTTGTCGCCCACGGCTTTGTTGACGGCCTCGAGACGGTCGTACTCGAGGTTAATCCCTCGAGGTCCGTATTCACCGTGGACGTTTCCAAAGGCCGGAGCCAGTAATTCAATGCCCGTATCGACAAATTCTTGTGCCTTTTCGGGCGTAGTCAAGATACCCTCAAGATCAATCGTGTCGGCGACGCCATCCTCACCACCCTCGATGCGGCCTGGCTCAGCTTCCGTCGCGATGCCTTTCTCATGGCAGTACGCAACCAACTCCTTGGTAAGAGCCAAGTTATCGTCGTAATGGCTCATATCGCACATGATGCTGTCAAACGCATTCTCCATATCAGCAGCGCGACGTACCAGCTCTGGCGTCTGGCAGTGATCGAGATGCAACGCGACCGGGACCTTGGCGTGTTGACAGGCGTCCGCTGCAGCGCGCACAAGTGACGTGCCGGCGAATGTGATGGCCCAGGGAAACAAGAGGACCATGGCAGGCGACGATGAAGCTTCAGCAGCTCTCACGGTCGCCAAGACGCCTTCGAGGTTGTAGCAGCACATGGCGGGTACTGCATATCCTCCCGCTTTGGCATCGCGGAGGATGCGCAACGTCTTGTTAGAGTCGGCGATCAGTGGCATGGTGTCTGCTCGAAAGAATATCTCGATGAGTTTACTCTTGAAGCTTCAATCTTGACTGAGGGGTAAATACAGCTTCCACAGGGATCTTGGCCAATTCCGCGACCTACAACGCTCATCTTGAATGCTTTGCTTTCCCGCATTCTCGGCTTACCCGTTCGGGCTTCCCCATCTTTTCCGGCCGGGACCGGAACCCCGGTTCGGAAAACATCTCGGCGATGCGACCGATGACGGCTGATCCCCTCAGATTCGGTCTTTTAAAGTCCCGAATGAAGTAGGAGCGGGGTGGTTCGGCTCGGTTTACTCTTACGGGGTGATGGGTGCATTAATTTGCGTGTAAAGGCGCGATGAACGGGGCCATGTTGGAGTACAAGATCAGATCACTTTGTCAGACATACCTGGGTCATTCAGTTCTCATTCTCAGCTACAACTTCATTTTGAGACGCATTCAATTCAAGCTATGACTTCCACAAAAGAACCCGTCGCTTTCATCGGCCTTGGAGCCATGGGCTTCGGCATGGCCACCCAGCTCCTCAAACAAGGCTACCCGTTAACCGGCTTCGACATCTCGGCTCCAATTCTGCAGAAGCTCCGAGAAGCGGGCGGCAAGATTGCATCGAGTCCGGCAGATGCTGTTCGCGATCACCAGTACTGCGTCTGTATGGTCGCCACGGCGCAACAGGCTGACCAGGTCCTCCTCGATGGGGATAACCCAGCGATTCCTGCGCTGGCTAAAGATGCTGTCTTGCTACTGTGCTCTACCGTGCCCTGTGGTTTCGTCCAAGATCTACAGAAGCGCATCGAGAAACAAGGGCGTGGCGACATCCTGCTCGTTGACTGTCCTGTTTCTGGCGGCGCAATACGAGCCGCCGACGGCACACTATCCATCATGGCCGGAGCTTCAAAGGAAGCCATCTCAAAGGGCCACCATCTCCTCCAAGCCCTCTCAGACCCTCAGAAACTTTACATAGTCGACGGAGGCATTGGAGCCGGCAGCAACATGAAGATGTGCCATCAGGTGCTTGCTGCCAACCAAATCCTCTCGGCTAGCGAGGGTCTAGGATTTGCTCATCATCTAGGCCTCAACTTGGCTGAGACAGGGAAGCTCTTGGTCTCCTCGGATGGATGGAGTTGGATGTTGGAAAACCGCCTGCCTCGCATATTGGACGCTGCGGCCCCTCTCGCCAGCGCGGTAACCATCATCCTGAAGGATACGAGCATCATCACCTCAGAGGCGAGGCGGTACGGATTTGCAACTCCTATGACGAGCACAGCCGAGCAAATGTACTTCTTGGGCCTTGGTAAAGGCCTGGGAAACCATGATGACGGTCATTTGATCCAGCTATATCTCGAAGGGGGTGCAAGGCTTGGTGTGCTCGAAAAAGATTTAGCAGTCGATGCCAAGGTTCAGTTGGTTGTGAACCTGCTCAAGGGCATCCATACATGCGCAGCAGCAGAGACCCTTTCCTTTGCCCATCATGTCGGCCTTGACTTGGACCAGGTTCTTGAGCTCTGTGTTCACGCTGCCGGAGGAAGTGCCATGCTCAAGGCCGTCGGCAGCGACATCATCCGAGTTCTTCGCGGCCAGCCAGCGGAAGCAAAGGAGGGGCTGTGCGCGTTGGCGAAGGAGTTGGAGCAAGCGGTTGAAGAGGGACAGAGGCTGAAGCTCCCCATGCCTCTGGGAACTCAAGCGCTGAACCTCTTCCGCTTGGTGTTGCGGCACAAGCCCCAAGATCCTCCTGATGTGCCGGTTGCTTGGATCGTCAAGGCCTGGACGTAGAAGTCTTGTGCGTCATCAAATTGGGTATTATTTAGATAATTAACTTGTTAAATGATTGTCTCATTTTACGCATTAGGGAAAATCTGGCCGCCAACAGTAGTAAAATCCCCTTCCATGATCGCCCAGAACTGATCCAGAGGCATGTCCTGAAAAGGGTCCTGGAACTGCTCATTCGGGTCAAAGGTAAGAGGCTCCATCCCATGATCGTAGAGCTGGCTCGGGGATACGGCATTCTGGACGGGATTTGCGTCTTGAAGCTCATGCGACGATACCCTCGGCACTGGTTCTGCCACAACCCCCTCTCCAGAGAGCACTTGGTTCATCCTCCGCGAGAGTTCGAGAACTCCCTTGACAAGCCCCTCGCTCTGTCCAACGCGACGGTAAAAGTCGGCCACGTAATCCGAGGCTGTCCTGACAAGCTCTCCATCAGAGCGGCCCATCCGCTTGTGAGGCTTCTTGAGGGTATGGAGCGCGAGGGTGACCGCCGCCAGGAACGTCTGAGTTGGTGTGAGGAGCATGGAGTGAGCATGGGAGTCTGCAAATTCGGCAACCTGTGTGATTATGGATCTTGCAGCTTCCACGCATGTGTTTTGCCCTTGTAGTAGACGCACGGCACCTTTGAGCTTGGATCCGTGACTGTTGACCTCTTTGGTGAACGAAGCCTCTGGGAAGAGCAAGGACGCCCTCAGAAGGGTTATTTGTGCCTATAGCATCGTGAGTGATGAGACCTAAAAGGCGAAAGCCCGACCGCCACATACCTGGTGATACTGCAAAGATAGAAATAGGGCAAGTGGCCGCTCCTCTTCTGTCACTCTCGTGTCCCAGCCAACCCGCTGTACTGACTTGGGTCCTTCTGATCCTTCCTCAACCCAATCTAGCAGAGCTTGATCGAGTCTTGCAATCTCAGATAATAGACCGAGGGAACTGGTAGCCTTCCTTCGGTAGATGTGCTCACCAATCTGGCCGACGATCTGAGACAGAGACACCCATCTGACAAAGTATGGACTGAGGCCACTGTTTCTGTCGGGAAAGGCTTGGTCGCAGTCAAACTCTTCTATAACTGATGGCCGTCCAGTCTCGAGTTGCATCATCTTCTCCAGGGCATAGCAGGCCCACCAAATCCTGGAATGCAGTCTTCGGTCTGGGTGGTTCGTGGACTCTGAAGAGACGATCTGTCGATGGAAACCCAGCGAGTGACCGATCCGTATAGCCTGACCTAGGAGATGCCAGCTTTGTCCCTCTTTACCTAGGATGGTTGTCAGTATAGTTTTTGCAGCAGAGTGCGCAGCTTCTTACTTCTTGCGCGCAATGCGATGGCCAGCATCGCCAGAGCCTGTACTGAGCTCGTATATGGGAGGCTGAGGCAATGGCTGGTCAAGGAGTAAGCCGCAGTAAGGTATGGCGTAGCTGAAGCCGATACTGTCCCTTCAGAATCATCCATGCCAAGTGCCAGGACGCTGTAGATGGTTACCAGAGCTGGAGCATCTGCAGAAGATATGGCAGCCTGTAGTCCATTCTCATGTGCCTGCTGAAGCTCCAGCAGCCGTGTTACCTCGGCCACAAAGGACGTCCGATCCAGCACGGGCACGAGAGGATGCGTGCGGCTAAAGAAGACTTCGATCAAGGGTTCCATCAGTGGCATATCAGGCAAGTCAGGTAAGTAAGCCACGATTGGTAACTGAAACTCCTCGGTAAAGCTCATGCCCCATCTGAAGTACGGGCCTATGGCTTCTAGGCCTTTCCTCTCGAAGCACAGGTCTATGAACTGGCAGAGGCACTGCATGCTGCTGGAGCCCATGTACTAAAGGCTGTCAGCGGCGTGGATGAATATTGGAAGAATCACCAACCTTCACTCGGTGCGAAGTGTCGTCAGTGTTCATCACCACGTCCGGGCTGTCGTTCGTCTGGCCATCGGCAAGGTGATCAGGAGTGGCCTGACTCTCTTGATACGCCCTCTCAATCCACGACGGATTCCTTCCTTTGGGGCCGCTCCGCGAGAGAGACCCAGATGCCTCATGCTGAGCACTGGTAAGCGAGCTGGGTGAACTATGCTCGCTGATGGAGCTGTGCCGTCGCGCTATTCCCCCCTGCGGCGCCCTGGCCGGCCATCTCCTGACCGCGGGACCATTCGGACGCCGAGGGTCAAACGTCTCGCAGTCATCGCCTCGCAGGACACAGTTGCGACACTTTGGGGTAGAGGCATCGCATCTGACTTTGCGTTTGCGACACTGGGTGCAGGCGAGGGAGAGACGGTTGCGTTTTGAGCGCGGTGGCCGAGGGGGTGAGGCGCCCTCGCTTGCTACAACGATGTTGCTCATGATGGAAGGGTTGTATGGAGCTGAGATTACCGGGAACAAGGGTCAAGGGTCAGTACTGGTCACCAGGAGGCGTCCGCGACAGGAGTGATTCAGCAGAGAGGGCCCCGACAACGCATTTGTATCCCCCCCATGGACTCGGGCCTAGAGCTCAAGAGGTCTAGAGGCAGAGAGGGTCATGGGCCATCCGGGGTATTGGGGGAGCATCCAATAAGCAGCGAGATGATTCTTTCTGTGCGGAGTCCCCCCACATGGTGGCGATCCCGGGACCGGTTCACGGCTATGGACATGGAGGTTTGGGTCGAGGGGTTTTGGGGACGGTGGGCTGCGACTGAGGGTGATAAGATATTACTGGCTGCCGGACTAAGTAAGATTGATGAAGAGGGCATGAATGAGTGAAAGGAGATTACTTCAGAGGCTCCGGGGTCAACGTCTTGTCGAGCTCATCACCGTCTCTCACTGACGTGGGGCCGATGGAGCCGTAGGCTGTTGGAGTTGGTGGTCGGCTGCATATGACGCATTGATGCACGACTTGAGAATGGGAAAAGAAGGTGGCATAGTAGATATAAACAGGTAAGTCGGTAGGTTAAAGTGATACCATACTCATTTTTGTTAGACAGTAGTGATTGGGTGTGGAGTTGTCACTACTTGCAGGGTTCACTAGCCGTAGCGACATGGAAAACTATGAAGGCCACAGGTAAGAGATCTCAAGCCTATGAACATCGACGTGAAAACAATACCGAGAAACAGTTTTCAGTTAGTCAAGCTTTGTTAACCATAACTGTTCTTTTCACTAACTACCCTTCTACAAAGGTGGCGGAACCGTCCATTCATCAGTCAACGAGTTGGATGGTACCCTAGAGCTGAGGGTGCTCGAACCGTCACGACAGGGGTCGTTCCGAATAAGCGGGTGCCGAAGAAGCAGGCGTCGAAAGCAACTGCTTTGATGCATTGCGGCCACTATTGTACTCCATCGGTATCTCTTCTGCGTCTTGGTTGATCCTTCTTCTCCCACTCAAGTCAACGTGCTGAAAGCCAAACCCAGGGTGGCCAATGAAGAGACAGCACACGGCTAGATAAATCATCCTGCGAGAGATCAGTTCACTATTCAAGGGGCGAGAAACAAGGTAACACTTACACGCCCTCCAATCCGATAAAAAGCCCCTCATCGGTGATCTTGTCCGAGTTGCTATACCCCTGGCTAAGCTCGTCGACACGGTAAATGCAGCGCACCAGGATCAGCAAGATGGCCGCAGCAAGTCCTCCAAAGAATATCTGCTGGCGAGTGGTGATGGCCGCCCTGAGGCTAGAGCCCCGGGATCTCTGTAGTTGAGCGAAGCGGATCATATAGTCGGCAAAGAAGCCACAGAAGATGACGAGGACAATGACCTGCAGGATCAGACCAGCCATTGCAAGATCGATGCCCGTTTGTGAAGCGCCTCTCGACGATGAGGAGAGTGCACCTCCAGCTGCTTGGAGAACCAGACAGGTGACGTCGGCTGAGATGAAAATCCAGTAAAACATCTTGGCAGGGAGACGGGAGATTTCGGCAGAGAAGAACTGGATGCTAACATGACCTGAATATTAGCTCTTAAAGTGCTGATGAGTATGAAGAAGGGGCACATACGCTCTGGATAGCGTCACGTAGATGGCTGCCGTGTAAAAGACAGGCCCACCAGTGACACAAACCATCTGAAGCATGAACCCTCCAAACGACCAAGGATTCTTCCAGAGCACGACTCGTCCGCTGTAACCGATAATGGCGTAAAGGCAGCCAGCGGCCATGAAAGCCATGAACCACCAACTACGCCATCGAACACCCAAGAAGACGTGGATGCCGAGGGCGATGACGTATAGGGCCATAAAGGTGATGTTGGCTGGTAGACTTGGGCGGTACTGGTAGATGGTCCATTCGATGGGACAGAGATCGAGCGTGCAGTTTGCTCCAGGGCCGAAGGACTGGAACATTCCTCGGTGGACCCATGTTCCGTTGGGCAGTTCGTGAAGGTATTCCGAGTTAATACCCGACTTCATTGCGGTTTCGTAGTCCATGCTAGTTCGGGTGAAGGTTCGTGAAGTACAAAGTAGCGTGAAAAAGCTGAGAGTCAAGAGAACGAGGAGGAATTGGAGACAGCCATGCTATTGGTAATCTGTCAAGACTCTTATACATCTCTCTCTTGTTTTCTCTATCTATGCCAACGTCCCATCCATCAACCCCAAGTTTCTATTCCACTCCTTCAGATGGAGGATTCCGTATTCTCTTTCGCTCCATCCTTGGGGGGGCTTATGCTTAACGAAGCTGGTGGAGCATCATTGGCTCGTTCCTAGCAAATGTTACCAGCATCATGATCCTTCACCATGTCTCATTGGTTCAACCGCCAACAAGCGAATGAGGCGCATGGCTTGGTCCGTGCGGTGAGAATGCGACGGAGACAGCTCTCTCTCGCTAACGATCCATCCATTGACAACTTGGGTTCCTTCATCTCTCGATAGGCGACGTATCCTGGCCATTCCACGACCTCGATCTCGTCATCCCTGACTCAGAGACAAGAAATGGAGCCTCCCAACGCCGCCATGATGGTGGTGCGAAAGCCCTATCACACTAAGAGGACCCATACCAAGTCGAGAAATGGCTGCAAGCTGTGCAAGACGCGTCGGGTCAAGTGTGACGAGGCTCGGCCGGCATGTCGGAGTTGCGTCATGCGCAATACCGCCTGTGTTTACCCCCAACAATCTCCACCTCCCCGAGCTCGAGCTCCTTCGCCTGTCTCACATATTCCTCATGAGCCCCTCTTCATACCTTCTCCCGCACGAGATGCCGTCGACATGAAGCTGCTGTGGTTCTACACCAGCAAAGCCTGCAGCACGACGTTCATTATTGAGCCTGCGAGAGAGGCGCGCGTCACCAACATCTTGAAGGTTAACATCCCACGCATCGCCTTCTCATCCCCGTTCTTGATGGATTGTCTACTCGCCACCTCGGCACTGCAACTCGAGCATATGGGCCAGGACGTCGACACTTATCGTGCCGTCCGTTATCGCTCTCACGCTTTCCAGGGCTACCGCAAAGCCATCGCAGAGGCCAAGCCAGAGACGTTCCCGGCAATCATTGCATGCTCTATACTTCTCACGAACCTTGCATCTCACATGTTTCGCGAAGAAGGGACTGAGCAGCTGTACATCATCAACTGGATGACGCTATGGAGAGGCATCAGCCACGTTATAGATCTCGTGAGCCCTCGGAGAATTTGGGAGTCTGGACTGGCCGAGTTATTCTTGAGGCCGTGTGTCGACCCAAACCAATCCGCCTTTTACATCCCTGGCCACCTGCTCTCCGTCGTGTCCTCGATCGGACCTGAGGATCTGGACTATCCTCACATCGGCACCTACTACGCCGCCCTACGCTATCTCGGATCCCTCTACTTCAACCTGTCAAAGAACTCGGAGCCAGTCATGAACTTGAGAATTCTCACCTGGTTCACCTACTTGCCAGAGTCTTATGTCGAACTCTGCCGCAAACGGAGACCTCGTGCCCTCATCATTCTCGCCCACTATCTTGTCTTTATAAAGTTGATGGACACAATCTGGTGGGCAATAGGCATCGGGAATCGTGAGATCCGTGGCGTAATCTCCTGCCTCGGAAACGAATGGTCTTCCAAGCTCGCCATACCGCGACGGGCCTTGTCGATAGAGGGACGACTTGAGATTGCCAGGCTGCTTCTTGATGACCAAAACTGGGAATTCCCGGCCATTGTTGACGAAGATCTCAGCTCTGGAGGGCCCATACCAGGGAACAGCCCAGGGGGCCATTCATCCGAGTCCACACCGCCGACGACGGTTTCTCCACTGAAGCCGAATACTAGAGGGTTTCAACAAGACAAGATCACACTCGCTGCCATGGCGACGAACTGACGGGCTCTAAGGATGCTGGACAAAGCGCCAAATCACTGAAGCGATTTATAGAAAGGTAATAAGTAAGCCAATTTAAACATCTTTCTGACCCATCTCAGCATCCTCTTAGCTTCCCTGCATGCGATGAGATACCTAGGCAGTTCAAAGCCCCTCCCGAAAGCTTCACGACCACACATCCGAGAGCAATCTCAACACGCTCGCCAGCCCCTGACCATTACTCATCCTTCTCCTTATCCATGCAGTAACGCCCTGTGATTCTGCGAATCTGCTTGCCCCAGATGTAGATGGGAATGCCAAGGAGTCCCAGTGCACCAGTCAGGCCTCCAAAGGTTGCAAAGGCCCCGTCGTAGCCATTATTCTCGATGAAGGGACTGATACCGTAGCTGACGCCGAACGAAATGATGCCTCGGAACGCACAGATGATGACGAGAAGTGGACCGGCACGCTGGGGATAGCTATCCAAGAGGTAGGTAATGGCGACGATGTTTGCCCCAACAAAGGTAAAGTAGTATGCAGCCACTGCCCAGACGTAGACGAACCAGTGATACTGAGCTGGATGGGCTGCTCCAAGTCCATACAGCACCGCAGTGAAGATACCAACAATGATGGGCAAAATGAGCGGGATCATGCGGACTTCGGGCTCGTGAATGCCTCCACGCTTCTTGGCATAGTAGGTGATGAGCTTGTCGGATCCGTGGCCCAGGAGTGGTAGGGCAACCAGAGATGTCACGATTTGCCCGGCATTGACGTAACTCGCTGAGGTCTGCGGCCAGTTGTAGGGAGGGCTCGTCACGATGGTTCCATAAGTCGTACCGATAGCGATGTTGACTCCAAGGGTGAGACCGTTGAGGCAGAGAGCCCAGAGGACGTTGGGGAAGAGGAGGAGACCAAACGTTTGCTAGGAATCGCCGTTAAACACATAGTGTGTCACAAGAATAGGACTACTTACCACAAGGATCTCGGTCAACTTGTTCCACTCAGGCTTTCCAATCCAGAGTCTCATGTCAGATTTCCAGGTCCGCGGCTCAAAGTTGACAAAGTCAAGTTCTGGACGGTCTGTGCAGACCGTCAGGGTCTTGCCGTCCTCTGAGTTTGTGTTGTCGTCACTATCGGCATCCTGGAACGACGAAGACGGGCGGTCGTACTTTGTCTCGGGGACAAAGAAGAAGGCCAGGACAAAAGAGAGACCTGAAAGACAGGCGCCGAGACCGTACCACCACTCGGGGGTGATTGCACCGGCGATGGGACCGGCAAAGAGGACAAAGACGGCTGTCGCGATTGTCTGGATCGACTGCTGAAGCATCATGCATCGGCTTCTCTCATGTAGAAAGAAGATCTCCTGTCAAGGAGTCAGTTCTACTGGAAGCCACACATTAGGGAGTTATCGCATACCTGCGTGATCATGGGCACAAGGGCTTCGCTCTGACCGGCAGCTAGGCCAAGAACGATACGTCCTCCAAGGTGCCATTCGTAACTTTTCGCCCCAGCGCACAAACCGGCGCTCGCCACCATGATGACTGTAGCCCCGAGGAGTACGATTCGACGGCCGACGGCGATCCCGAGGGGCATTCCGATGAGGTTTCCGATGCCCCTGGGGCGATTAGCCATGTCGACTCAGGAAGAAGAGAGTCTCTTACATGAACAAAGTCGGATATGTCATCAAGTGAGTGATATCATCGTAGCCCTTTCCGACGGCCGAGTAGCCGGGGATGTAGAAGCCCAAGAGACCACCGAATCCGGAGACCAGCGCCAGGCCAATTGTCGAGACTTTTCTCTTGTCAACGGTCGTAATTCTTATGGTTTGTGACTTTGAGGCGACTTACAGAGGGAGATGCTTACGATAACCATGGCCTTTTGCCACATCTTCATGTTGAGCGGATCTGCACGTTGTCAACCCAAATCCCCTCTTGTCAGAAACTCGACTTACCTCGAGGGTCAGCTGTTGGGGTGGGAATGTAAACAATCTTTCCCTCGGTGAGCTTCACCGTCCCGCTGACGGTGACTTTGGACTTTGTAACATGAACAGCCTCGAGGTCGTCAACGTTGACGTTCTCGACATGGCTGGCATCTTGCTTCATGTCCACGGGGTGAGATTCGCTACCCATTGTTAAAAGACCTTTGTTGCGTCGCGAGTTCGTTGTCGGTGTGTGTCTTGTCCTGAATCCTTCGACGATGCCAACGACGCTGGCTTTATACACGAGATGGCCAAGTCAAGGCCAAGGCCAGGGGAGGTGAAAAGTCGTGTCCTTGGCTTCGAATCTGTTGCCCTCCGCCCTTGGCTAGGTGGCATTTAGCCCGCCACAACTCAGGTTTCCCCGCATTGTTAGAGGGCCACATCCCGAAAGTGAGAGGGAACTAAGCTTTGAAGACGACGAACCGAGATCGCCACTAGAGAGTCCGGGGTAACAGAGCCGAACCGAGCACCGTTCGTTCGGCTGACGAGTTGGCTCCCCCCGCGTTTTGGTGTCCCCATGTCCGGGATGACCTATCCAGAGAGCTTTATTTGTAATGTCATAACCGAGCCTAATAAGCATCTCATCTAGTTCAAGTGTCTGTAACCTCTTGGCAGTGGTTGAATCATCACAGACATGCATTGATGGGTGCATTCTGTGTCGAGATCACGGCGGATGGCTCACGACTGGTTCGGTCCAGACTTTGAAAGGCAAGAGAGGGATAGACAGAGAGAGCGAGTAGTTTCATCAAGACAGAGTGGATTTTCTTTTCTAACTAAGTAGCGAAAGACACATTCCTTCCTTTCCATCACTCCGTGTAGGGTTTGACACCCGCCAGTCGCAGAATCTGATCCGTCACAACAGGCTTCTCAAATGGCTCTGTCCTGTACTTAGGACAGACCTCGCCATTCCTCATAGGCTTCTCCTGAGCAGGGCGGATGTTGCTGAGAAGCATGTTAGCACGCAATCAGACATGAGAATGTGATACGTACCAGTGAGGCCAGTGGGTGGTGCCGACAAAGTTCTCAAAACAGTACTTCTTAGCCTCGAGAGCCTCTTCAGTGGCAAACCGTCTGGGAGTCATGCAGATATACTGCACGTGTCGGATCTGATCGCCCTCGGGGAATCTCGCATAGTGCATCGTGCGCGAGTCCCAAAGGACAAAGTCACCAGGCTCCATGTTGACCTTGATCATCTCACAGCCCTTGTCCTCGAACCACTTGATGTCCTTCTCGCTAAAGAGGAAGAGATCCATGTACTTGATCTCGGGAGGAGGGGCGTCCTCGTGGTCAGCAGACTCACGCTTGTGGGCAAAGAACTCGTTGAAGAGCTTGGAGGAACCCTTCATCAGCATGAGGCCGCCGTCCTTGGGTCCGTTGGGGGCAAAGTTCAAGAGACCCTGGACTGCTTGCATACTATTTCGCCCCCCCTGGTTAGTCTCATCCACTATTGATTGCGGTCCACTTACCCCTTGCGCTCAGGGTTCTGGTCGCAGTGTGGCCAAGGGCTCCAGGAGATGTCCTTGCGGTTAGGCATGGAGACATTGAGGCCATCAAACGAGCAGATCAGCTCCTTGGTATCCCAGAGCTTCTCAAAGATCTCAACAACCTTGGGCTCCGTCCTGGCCTCCCAAGCCATCTTCTCATGGGTAGCGCCGTACGAAAAGTACATGCCACCCTTGAAGCTGACGGGGAGGTGCTCGGCGGTCCAGGTGCTGAGGTCCTTGTCGTCAAAGCCGAGGTCAAACCTTTTGAGCCACTCGATCTGTTTGTCGCAGTAGTACTGGGCTCGCTCTGGGCTGATGACGTTCTTGATGAGGACGCAGCCTGACTTGTGGAACTCATCTCGCCAGTCGCCGTACGTGACGCTGGTGTCAAAGTCGACAAGGTCTTTGGTCTCGAACTGCGGGGCGACAGTTTGGGTCATTGCCACTGTGGTCGACATGGTGGGAGAGATTGAAAGACGAATGATATGGAGTGAATTCTAGCTGAAGAAGGTGGTGTTTGAGCTGAATGGAAGTGTGTTGATGAGGAGTGAGGAATATGCAAGTCATGAGGCTCAAGGTAGTTATATCTCGGTCATGAAACCTAAGAAACTCGATATCTGAGGCTAAAGATGTCTCCTCGGCGTGCCTCACTCGGTTCGGAGCCGCTCATTATCGGCACCAGCCGCCGTTATGGGGAGTTGGAGCAGGCATGAGCAACTCCTCTCCTTCGGTTCGCTTTAATTCGGTTCGGATTTCGGTTCGAACACGAACCGAAGAATGACTCTTACGCACCCCGCAACCTTTCCCCTCATTTTACCCCGTGGGGATGACTTCAACCGAGATGAATAACACGGCCAAACACTGGTTTTAGTTGTAATCACGAGGCGGGATGTGGAGGTCTCGACTCCTTGTTGTCTGTGTAGTCGGCATTAGTGACACGGCAATTGATGCAAGATCATCAACTAATTAAAGCCAACGTTAACTGCCACCCTGGTTCCCTGTATCAGTCGACCAAGCCTCACTCCGACACTCCAAGCTTACCTTCAGATCCTTCATCATCCAGTCACCTAGTCGGCTCAACATCAGGGCTGTTCTTCTTCTTCCCTCTTCCTCTCTCCTACCATTCCACGCCGCGACAATGCCCATTCCCGTTCAAGTTGCCTTCAAGCCCCTCACCAAGCCAGAGGTCGGTGTCAATGGCTACGTTGAGCCAACTATCGGCAGGTCAGAGGTTCTCAAGAAGGACTCTGCGCCTTTCAAAGCCAGAACGCTGGACTCGGATATCCGCGTCGATCACGATGTCGAGATCACCGTTCGCGATGGCTGCAGACTCTACGCCGACGTTTTCCGCCCTACCGGCGATGAGAAAGTCCCCGTCATCATTTCATGGTCCCCTTACGGCAAGAAGTACTCTGCCCTCGACATGATCTTCAACGTCTGTGTCTGGGCATGCTGCCTCAAGCGGGAAGATGTCAGCGGCCTGGAGAAGTTTGAAGGTCTCGATCCTGCTTGGTGGGTTAACCAAGGCTATGCCATCGCCAACGTTGATGCCCGCGGCGCTGGAAACAGCGACGGTGATGCTGTCTGCATGGGCGCTCAAGAGGGCGAGGATGCACACGACGTCATCGAAGCTCTCGCAAAGCTGCCTTGGTGCAATGGGAGCGTGGGAATGGCTGGAAATTCCTATCTGGCCATCATGCAATGGCACGCCGCCGCTCAGAAGCCTCCATCTTTGAAGGCAATTGCACCTTGGGAGGGCTGCGGAGACATTTTCAGGGAGCAGTTTAGTCGGGGAGGATGGTTCACCATGAGCAACTTTGACCTCATCACAACATTGGTCATCAAGGGTAACCATGGTGTTGAAGACATTGCCGAGATGTATCGCCGCAGCCCCGTTGCCAACACATACTGGAACGACAAGCGTGTTGATTTTAGCAAGATCGACATTCCTGTCTTCATCACTGGGTCTGACCTTAGTCAGATTCATACCATGGGCGCTGTGCGAGGCTGGATGGAGCTGAAGAGTAATAAGAAGTGGATCAAGTGGTCTGGGCATCAGGAGTGGTTTGAGCTATACGGCCAGAGAGAGAGCTACCCAGAGCTTAAGGTAAGCATTTCACGTCAGCACCTGTTGTTAATGCAATCACTGACATGGCCATAGAAATACTTTGACAAGTATCTGAAAGGCATCGACAACAACTGGGAGGAGACGCCCCGAGTCCGTTGGGCGACCCTCCAATATGACCAAGGCCGCGTTGAGGAGAACATCGAGTTGCCCGACTTTCCCTCGCCAAACACTGATTACCGCTCGTTGTACCTTGGACCTAATAACAGTCTTCTTGACACTATTCCTTCCGTCGGCACTACCTCTCACAATTCTGAAGATCGATGGTCCATCTCCAAGTTTCGATACACCTTCGAAAAGCCCACGCGGATTCTGGGACTCCCTAAAGCAGAGCTGTACATGAGTTGTGATGCTCTGGATGACATGGTCGTCTTTGTTCAACTGCGAAAGCTCGACAAGACAGGCAAGGAGCTGAGCCACTTGCAATTCCCCATCGAGAGAACCCCTGTCAAGTCAGTTGAAGAAATGTCTGGGAAGGAGCGTGTAAGCCTTACGCTTCACAACGGATCCATGGGGATCCTCCGAGCCTCTCATCGAAAGATTGATTCTGCCCGCTCGATGCATCCTCAGTTCCCCTTCCACCCACACGACGAGGCGCAGCTGGTCCCCAAGGGTGAGGTGGTCAAGCTGGAGATCGGCATCTGGGCCATGGGGGCTGACTACAAGGCCGGTGAGAGCATTCAGGTGGATATTTTGGGGCAGTATCCCGGGTTCACCGAGGTGGCAGCGTTTTCCAAGCCCAGGCCGGATAGCGAGAAGAATAAGGGCAGACACACTGTTCACTTCGGCGGCGAGTACCCAAGTCGGGTTATCCTTCCTTTTATAGAGTTGTAGATGATACTTATAGAAACGGGTTTTGTATGGAGTAAATGCGGTCTTGAATAGGAGTACTTGAGTCTTGGTTGACTGGTGTCCACACCGCATATCGATTTCTCCATACTTAATCCCTGTCAGCTATTGTGGCTCCTAAATGTAGATTGGTATATACTCAACTATTATAACTTTTCTATCACATTTCCATATGTCGAAGAGAGGAGTCTGACACTTTCGGAGTCCAAGAAGAGTGGGCTGGCGGTGATGCTCTTGACCAGCGTTACGACAACCACGCAATCAATGACGAGCCATCAGAATCGCTCCGGTATGCTGGCGCAATGGTAGCGCGTAGTCCTCCTAAGACTAAGGCTCAGGGTTCGAGTCCCTGGTGTACCGTCGAATGATAATTTGACAGTCCAATTGTTGTGATTCTTTTGCCGGCCTAACTTGGCCTGTCCTTTTTGTTGGGGACAACTTCTGAGACACGACCAGTTGGGCATCTCTTTTTGCCTCACAACTGTGGCAGCATAACAATTGCTCACTGATTATTGAGAAGTGCCTCTTGGTCATTTTGTCTGTTTTGACGAACCTGATGACTGACTTCTCTGAGACTTCAATAGGGTCGATGTGGCATCACTAACGAAACTGGCCTCCATCCACGTGCAAAAAGTCGGACTTACACATCAAACCCAATATGCGTCGAACAAATCAAGAATACAGTTTATCCTGAGTCAGTAAATCGCATCACAAGCAACAGTTCTTGCTAGTGGTGGAACCGTCTCGGTTGGCTAAATCGTAAGACACTCCTTAACCGAACCGAAACGAACCGAAGCTACACAACAAGGTCAACAGGCCGACCACCTGCAGCTTTTCTAGCATGACCCATCCAGATCTTTCGTTTCATCGTCGAGCTCAAGATCATCATGGCGGACCATACACAGCTTCAGCAGGAAAAAGAGTCGACAGGGGCCTGCCTCGAGCCCGTCGAGACTGGTACATCGTACCAACCCCCCAAGATAGGGACATGGCGACGTCGCCTGATCATGCTCTCTCTTTGCCTGACACTCTTCCTTGGAGCTCTCGACATTACTATTACTTCGACTGCGCTGCCAACTATCGCCAATCAACTTCACGTCACTGCCCGAGAATATGCCTGGATCGGTAGCGGCTACACCCTGTCCACGACGGCATCGACGCCAGTCTGGGCGAAGCTCTCTGACATCTTTGGTCGGAAGCCTACGATAATGGTCTCGACGGCGATATTCATGGGCGGCAGTCTTGTATGTGCCCTGGCCCATTCGAGCACGACACTCATCGCCGGGAGGGTGGTCCAGGGCCTCGGCGGTGGGGGCTCGAGCGTGCTCATCACCATCATCATTGGCGACCTCTTTCCTTTGGCGGAGCGTGCAAAATATTATGGCCTCACGGGCATTGTTTTCGGAATTGCCAGCGCCATTGGGCCTGTCCTGGGTGGCATCTTTGCACAAGCTGTTAGTTGGAGATGGTGCTGTGAGTTGTCCATTGACTGAACAATCTGCACTCCAAAGCTAATCTCCGTCCAGTTTACATCAACCTTCCGTTCGATGCTCTCGCCCTAGTGGTTCTATTCTTCACCCTCAAAATTGACATCGAGAAAGAGCCCGTTGTGGATGGGCTGCGCAGCCTCGACTGGGTGGGATTTGCCCTCATCATCGGCGGCACCATTTGCTTCCTATACGGCCTCGAGGCCGGTTCTGGTGGTCTTGCGCCCTGGAACTCAGCTCTCGTCATCTGCTTGATAGCCTTTGGAGTTGTAATCCTAGCTCTTTTCATGGCTTGGGAGGCCAAGGTTGCCAAAACGCCCATCATCCCCTTTCGCATCTTTCAGAGCACAACAAATATCGCATCATTCACGGTTGCGTGCCTGCACTCATTCATCTTTATCTCTTACGACTTCTTCCTACCTCTTTACTTTCAGGTCATTCTTGGATTTAAGCCCATTATATCTGGAGTCACGCTTTTTGCCCTCATCCTGCCCATGTCCTTTGTGACGCTCCTAGGAGGGTATGTTGTTCGCAGAACTGGAAACTTCAAGATTCTCATCACCTTGGGAGCTTGCCTCATGACGTTGGGTACTGGGCTATTCATTGATCTTTCTCAGAGCATCCAGTGGGTCAAGATCATACTCTTCCAGTTTATCGCCGGCATGGGATCTGGAGTGCTGTTCCAGAACCCAATGATTGCTCTGCAGAGCCATGTCCACCACAAAGACTTGACGGCGACAATGTCAGCATACACGTTTCTGCGAAGCCTCTTCACCTCGATTTCCATCGTTGTGGGAACAGTGCTGATCCAGAGAACTGTCGGCGGCGGGAACTTGACGTCTGTCTCGCACGATGAGGAATCTACCATTACCGATAAGGAGGACTACATGGACGGCTTGCGTATCATGTGGGCATTCTACACATCCCTGGCGGGACTTGTGTTTCTCGTATCTTTTCTCATTAAGCCCAAGCAGATTAAAAAGGCGGATCATGTTGAGCAAGGCTCGAGCTAGACTAGTACAGGTAGAACCGGTGCATGTACAAGGTGAATGGAAGATGTTGTATTGGAGGCGTTATGGACACTTTTTTCGAGTAGATGTTTGCAGGCAAGAACTTGAAAGATGAACACAGAGTGCATAAATACTCGATACGATAATCGGCGAACGGCACCAACTCAAGAAACAACGACGTCGTAAAACAAGGCCTCAAGTATCGATATTCGTATTGGGTTCCTATTGTTTCTCTGATTGAGATAATACGTCTCACTGTTTATGACAGCGATACTTGCGTCCTGGGTACCTTAATAAGGTCTCGCGGCCTAGACTCTTGAAGTTGCAGGCATACATGAGACGTGCCCCCCCGAAAGACTTCGGCATGGATGTTGCAAGTGCTGAGTGAAATGTTCAAGCTGAATAACACTGACCCTGCAAAATGGGCATTGCAAGCGACCCAGATGATCCATGAAGTCTCTGGGCTCAGCCAAAGCAGGCGATCCGCTCGCCAGTTGGAGTTGCTCTGCGATAGGTTGGGTGAAATGCGAAAGCCACCTTCCGCTACGGAAAATAGTCGCGCGAGGTGTAAGTTGGGGCGATATCGTGGCCAGTGGTGGATGGGTTTGTGTCCCGTGAGGGTGTAGATGGTTTGGGATGGAGGATCCTGGAGTGTATGGGCTCGGTGGCATCATGGGGGGCTGAATCACTCTTCCGGGCTGGCTATTGCCCAAGCCAGCCATTTGAGGAGGTTCAAGTAGATCCTGGATTGATGGCAATCGGCAGATAGACTCCTCCAGGTGGTTCGTTTGGACCCTGAGCTCAGGCAGCCGTCCTAGGCCTGGGCCTGGGCCCACGGTCTGTGGTCGAGGGATGGAGTGGACTGGATGCATGTGTCTTGGTCTGTCTGGGATCACAGGAGTCATAGTGTAGGGCCTTTGATCCTCGCTGAGATTGGGCGAGCTCTGCGTGGTGTGGGGGGGTTCTTGGGGTCTCTCTGGGCGCGGGTGTTGCAAGGTCTGCTCCGCGTGTACCTGTCTCGGCGGAAGTTGAGGCTCGATATTGTTGTCTCCCTGGTCTACCATTCTGCACGCGAGCTGCGCCAAGATAGTCACCTCTGGGGTCATCAATGGTGTCGGCTGAAGGCCAGGGACATCTTGCTGCTCAGGTACCGGCAACTGAGCCTCCTCATCCGCTGCAGGTGTTTGTGGATCCGTAATTGGGCTGTCGGTGCTTGGGAGTCTGTCCATGCAAGTATCACTATCTTCAGGCTCTCCTTGAGTTTCATTGTCCGTAGCTAATGGTTCCTGTTCGGCAACAGATTCGTTGACAGCTGAATCTGCTGGCTGTTCCTGGTCCAATGCCGTATCCTTATCCGCGACGGATTCTGAGTCGGATTCTGAGTCTTCGCCGGTTAGGTCAATGACTGTGGGTGCGATAACTCTGGATTCCGCGTTCTGGGCTGACTGTGAGGTTTCTGCTGCCCCTTCTACCATGGGAACAGTCTGCTCCGACGGTTGGAAGGGCCTGTTTTGCTGGACTGTTGGGTGAGGGCCTTATCATGTCAGTAATGTTCACCCGTCGACTGGAAGTGTTGTCCAGAGATTGCTTACTTTTCTCTCCCACAGAATCCATCCTTTCTAACTCCTTTTGGATATCTCTCTCTTCCGACTCCTCTTCGACACTTCTCTCTTCTGGCTCATCTTCTGCCACTCGCTCTTCTACAGCCCTTCGAGACTCCAGAAAGCCCAGGACCTGCCCCTGGATGTCAGGCTCCAGCGCACATAGCTCGGGAGGTTTTAAATCCTTGGCTGGAACCCAAGCAACTTCGCTTCTGTCGGGAAATGGTGCGCCATTGAAGAATATGACCGGAAACTCTCGCTTAGAGATACATTGGCCGCCGGCTTCGTACCCTTGGCTCCATTGGAACGTTTTGGTGGAGGAGTCGTAGGTATAGCATAGAGGGAGGCTCTTGAGTAGTCCCAAGTCTTCGATCGACTCTGGAACGCCCACCTTGTCGAGGTTCTCAAGCGGGAGAACGAGTGCTGCGGTCCATTTCTTCAACACTCTCCAGTAGACCTGATAAACTTCCCCAGGTGTTGGGTCAGTGACAACCATGAAACTCCGACGTCGGGTTGAGCTGTTGGTCTTGAATGTGAATTCATCACCGCCTTCGTCTTCATAGTCGCCATCATCATCGCGAAATGGCCTCTCGGGCACGGGGGCGATAGTATGGTACCCCACCTCAATGTTATCAGCAGCACGAGGTTGGCTGCGAATTCCAAACGCCTCTCTGGCGACAGCGTTGTTCTGCTCGGCGAGGACTTCATCACACTCCAGAACCTCATATCCCATCATCTTGATGACTGATTCATAGTCCCGTGGCTTATTGGGATGCTTGCTCTGGCAGATGTGGCGCGATGCTGCTTTCAGAGGATTCTCCTTGAAGTTGACATTGTGCCTCCAGCATCTTATGATGTACCACTTGCCGTAGTCGGGAGGATACTGTACGATGAGGCGTTTGACAGACGCATTGCCGTTCCGGAAGACTTCGGCAAAGGTTACCGTTCGATTCTCTCGTGTACGTCGTCGTCTTTTTGGAGCAGGTAGATGACTGGGACTCGCCTTTCTCTTGTTGGATGGCTAAAGTCATTAGTTTTAGGTCATGTAGAGTCGCCTGGGGCAGATCACTAACCTCATCAGCAGCAGGGACAGTAGTAGCGATGGATGGGCCTCGTGCTTGGTTGTTCTCAGACACCGGTGTCGCTGGCATTGTCGGTGTCCTTGGGCTTGCATCTTGAACAGCCCCACTAGGAGAATCACTCTGATTAGGGTCACACTTTCTCTTTGTGACGTGAGACTCCATTTCCTTCAGAATGGGTTTGAGGAATGTGGCCAGTTCCTTCACGACAGCATCAGTTTCGTCATGCCAGTCCCTTATCGCCTTTTTCAGACCAGACTCCCTGTCAAGGATGACCCGGCTCCTCTCCTCTAGGTAAACTTGACATTCTTCTTCTGTATCTGCCGCGTCAAGTTTGGCTTCGATGGCGTCCAATGCAAGTGCATTTCTCTGGGCTGGCTGTGGTATTTTGTCAAGGGCCCTCAAACACGCCTCCGTCTCTATGTTGATCCGAACCACCAGGTGTATTGACTTGGGTAAATCGTCGGCCATTCTAGGATGGGTGAACAAGACTTTAGTCGATGAGAGAGGGAGGTGAGATGGATGGGAATTCTGGGTGTGGCCTCTTCCTTATGAGTCCATGGTTGAGAGAGCACGGCATATGAGAAGTGCCCATCTGTCACAAATCATACACGCTAGAGTGATTGTACTGACAAGGTACTCTGGAGGCTGCACAATCAAACAAGCCGACCCCACCAACGGTTACACAACCTCCACCGGCTCTCCAAATTCTTGGCCGGGCAATGGTCAAAGGGGCTTCCTGGACGTGTTGAAGGACATTATAGAGGCGAGAAATCGATTTTGATGTCTTTCTTTGCACATTTGAGGTTGTTAATGTCCAATTTGGCTCCATCGTCTCATGCTCCATGGGCGATATCGATGGCTTGAGAGGAAACAGGATTATGCATCCCAGCATGCGGGATGTTGTGGCGTTGATGGTTGCATCCACCGCTTTTCAGCTCCTCGTGTAAGTAGCCTGCTGATTGGCTGTAGGATTTGTTTGCTACCAGCCATTTCTCCCAACATGTTTGCCATAGGCTTTCAAGCACGCGTGTGACCGCGAGTGCGATGAATTGGCCAAAGTCGATGGGTCTACTATCCCTGCCTGACTAGGTATTATTGGTTTAGCCATTCTTCAATGCTTGGGGCCGATGCCGCGTTACTATGCGGATAGGTATGTAGCCGGAGCCTTATACCGACCCGTCTTACTCTTGTCAGTCTTCTGCTTCCGTTGGGCCCCCAGTTTTGATCCTGGATCCGAGCCGATCAAGGCGCCTGACAAATATCCACTTATCACCCAGACATCACTGTGTTTCTTGGTGGACCGCCCATGAACAAGACGGATGCAAACGGCCGAATGAAATCTTTTGGGGCCGCCCTAAAGCAGGCGAGAGCCAAGTCGAAAAGAGAGCCCGCAGGTGTCTGAGTTCTTGCTTTTCTTGGCGTTTGACTTTCAACGCCATATTTTAGAAAACGTCATTCATTTACGTAAGGTCTATGGAAGAAGACCTGAGAGCAATCAGCCTGGAAGCCATCTCATCTCGTCTAAACGAGAATGTGTCTGTATCTAAATAAGGAAATATCGAATAGCGTGGTCAGAAGTGCTTACGTTGATCCTCGAAACGCTAATGAATAAGGACTAGCTGTGCATCAATAAGGAGGACGCCATGTAAGGCTGTGCGGGAGGCGTTGAGGCTTCGGCGATTCCACGCTCAGTTTGCACAATTACTCAGCATATATCCAAGTATTGAAGGGTAGCAGAGCTGGTACCGCAATCTCATCCCTAAGCTTTCATTGAAAAGGCATGACGAATTCGCTACTAGCGTGTAGTCTTTAGTCTGGATTCAGGGTCCCGTTTCCTTCTCAATCACAGCCATTGTCGCATTCTGCGCGACTATGCGGCGGTACTAGGGCGCAAACGGTGCACAAGGCAGGCAATTAGGATCTACAGCAAGCCTCGCTACACTACCAGGGTCTACGCTGGCATCGTATTGTTACCTACCACAGAGTGAGACAGAGTGACTTTGGAGGCCTGAAGATTCACCAACGGTAGGGATCAACTTGGAACCATGCATGCTGTGAGAAAATCGGTGCAATCCTGGCGTTGAGCCTGCAGCCAGCCAATCCCAACGTCCAAAAGTCGCAGGCCTCCCCAACGCCCTGCAGGGCCTCGCCATTGCACAGCCCCCAGGCGCCTCTTTGCCTCTTTGTTCAGCTTTCCGGACGCTGCGGCAATAAATTGTTGCTCTTGTCGATGGAACCGTTTCGCCAGTGATTCTTTGCAAGTTCCTCGCCCGCGTCGAGTCTAAGCTCATCCCCGATCGAGCGCCCCATACATTGAGTAAAGACAACCCCCCAGCATGGCAGAGGCACTTGGAATCGTCGGAAGTGTCATCGGAATCATTCAAATCACAGCAACAGTCGCGCTTCGACTCAACTCACTCATCCAAGGCATTCGCGATGCCCCAGATGACATCCACCATCTCCAAGATGACGTTGCCAATCTTGCTGCCGTTCTAGACACAACGCATGAGCTGTCTGAGCAATATCAACATGTCGAGGCCCCGTCATTGACGAGGGCGTTGAAAGGGCAACTGGGGACATGCGAAAAGTCCATGCAGGATATCCGGATTTTCTTGAACCCTCTCGTTCAGAAGGCATCGGGAGGTAAAAGGTTTATCAGAATGGTAGAGTGGAACCTGAAGAAGAGTGAACTTCGAGACTTGCGAGAAAGGCTCAGTGAAGGGAAAGCTGGCTTGAACCTTACGATAACTAGTCTGCACGGGTAATTCTTTGAGAAGAAGAAACTGAGAAGACAGGGACCTTTTCCGCTGACACTCGTTCAGGTATCTTGAAGGGAAGAAGCTCGACGAAATCAAGTCCGACATAGGTCAGCTCTATGAGAAGATCATGTCTGACTTTAAAGATATCGTTCGGGGAGAGGAGTTCCGAAGACAGATTGAGAAGGATGTCGATAATGATTCAGTGAGGGACGGGCAGAGTGACGCCGGTTTCGTGATGAGGAACTTTATGGTACAGACGCCTGCCATCGATTACCCTGATCAAGGCGCTGGGGCATCTAGGCAAGTGCAGAGACAATCACCAGATGGTCAGACACCACGCTAACCGACTGAAGCACTTCCGATACCCTTGCAGGTGGTGATGATCTCTTCAACATGGACGACCCCGAAGCCATGCTCGATGCCGTCCGCAGTCAGAACAAACAATACGTCCGTGCCCTCATCTCAAGGGGCGTAGGTCTCACGGGAAGGTCGAAGCAAGGATTCACAGTCCTTCACTACTGCGCCTTTGACAACGATGTGGCCATGGGAAAACTCTTGATCAAGAACGGAGCCCAGCTTAATACCAAGGATTTCCACCTACGAAGTCCACTTCGGCTAGCTCTATCGTTGCCGTCGTATGAGTTCGCTGAGTTGCTCGTCGACAGTGGGTGCGACACAGGTGACTCTGCGGAGGAGTTGAGGCGACTGGTAGCGAGGGAAGGAGAAATACCTGGGCGAACTGGCCTCTTTCAAGCCCTTTCAAGGACACTGAAACCGACAGATCAATGCTCTTTTCTCCATCCGGCCATTCGATCAGGGGATACAAAAAGCCTCAAGGTTCTTTTCGTCTCGGGGTTTGACCCGAAATTGAAGGATGAGACGAGTAAGTGAACTAAGGTGGTCCTTCAGCCTGAAAATCTAACATTATGAAGGCCTGTCACTCTTCTTTTACGCATTATTACATGAGAATATCTTTTCTCTACGATTTCTTTCAGAGAACGGGGCCGATCTCAATGAATGGCTTCCTGTAAGCACGATATTGAAACTGAACCCTAGCTTGCCAAGGCAGCAAGAGATACAGAAAACCCTAACTCGAGGGGCCACTCCACTACACCTAACGGCGAGAGTCATGAACGATGTCGAAATGATCAAGTTGTTATTGGAGCTGGGAGCCGACCCGAATCATGTTCTCGGCACACCTAATCGTAAGCGCACCGACATGGAGCTTCCAACCGTCACTGACTTCTTTATAGGTGAGATTGTGCTGATCGGCGTTTGTGCCAATCACTTCCTTGGGGTGGCAAGAGAGCTTCTCAAAGCAGGAGCCAACCCGAACCATACTTGTAATGACGGCCGAAACGCAATGTACTGGGCACTGTACTGCGGAAACGTGGAACTATTTAAGCTGCTCGTCGAGCATGGCGGCGATATAAACTATCGCTGGGCACATGATGAGTGCACGTTAGTCATGATGGCTTCTGAGAGGGGAAACATGGATATTCTTCGAGTTCTCGTGGACGCAGGAGCCGATGTAGGGGGTCAAAACAAGAAGGGAGAGACAGCGTTGGACCTTGCGAAGCAGAGTGACAAGAAGCAGGTAGTGGAGTTTTTGCAAAGGAATGCTCAGCAAGGGACAGGAGGAGACGCAAAAGACCCCGTTACTTTGCTTAAGCTACGGGGGTCGTATACCAAGCAAGCGGTCGGGTTGTAATAGGCAGGATGGATGGCGCAGAAAAGGTTATCCTCGTCAAGCTTCGACATTGCTGTGAAAAGAAAGAAAATGGCACTGGCATACAGGACTCCTAGAGTCAAATTCATCCTATCGCGTGGATAGTTAGTCTACAGTTGCTTCCATCGCTATGTCTTTGTGATTCATCTTTCTTCCAACATGTCTGTCAGACCTGGATCTTACTGCTCTCTCAAAACTCGCTTCGCAATCGTTATCCTTTGTCTCCAAACACCAAATCATCTCACCACAACTCAGGCTTTGTTCTTGTCAAGCCGTGTCACGTCTCCTCGTCCGGGGTGTTCATCGCCCAGTTCCAGGTTCCCATCCAGTATCCAAGTCGTTTCCCCGCCGAGGCTTGCAATGTCAGTTCGTCGACTTGTTTTCCCGTCGACATCTGTGCTTTCGGTTCGTTGACTCGTTGTTCCCTCGTCCTGCCGTGATGTTGTTTCTGGCCCTGGACTCCACCCCCTGTTTGCCTTGTTCCTTGCACCATTTTGTAGAAATACATCGAAAACGTTGAACAATGCGTCCTGTAGTTGCCTCTCCGGTTCCTGGCCGTTTTCCCATTGAAAGTTGCCTCTTTGCAACTCCCGAACCATCATTACCGAACCCCGTTGGTTCATGAACTGACGCAAGACGTCGATATTCTTGGAGAATCGATCGCCCATGTACGCAGATTTGGGCCTTGGTTCCCCAGGGAAAAGGATATCATAGATCTCAAACCACTGCTCGCTCTCCGTCTTGTTCTTGGTCACCGCTCGTGAAACAATCTTCTTCTCTTGCAAGGGTGTCATTCCATCTAGGGCAATATACTCGCGCTTTCTACAACTTAGGGCGCGAATGTGATCGTGGAGTGTGTCGCCGTCGGGGAGTTCCTCCAAGCAGATGTTGCAGTGCATGGGCTGCTTGTGGTGACGCATCAGATGCTGCTTGACGTAGCTGACGCGTGTGAGCATATAGCGGGAACAGTCTTCCTTGATGATTGGGTCTCTTTTGTAGAACGGGCATGAGAGCCTGGAATCTTTAGAACGTTTGTCCGTTTTCTGGCGTTGAAAGGTGCGCTGGTCCCGAGGTTCATTGTCGTCTCCTTCTGATTCACGCCTGGGTCTCTTGTAGGACCTCAGTTCACGGTTCGTGCTCGTTGACGTTGACCCGGGGTTGCTGGAAACCTTGTCTGACTCTTGAGAAGCAGTAGTAGCAGGACTTTCGTTGTCATCGCATAGTCCTGGGCGCATACTTCGCCGTGGCTGTAAATCGGACAGTCCTTCGGCCAAGAGACTGGGAAAAGGGTCCGAGTCAGACGAATCGTAGAATGAGGACGACATAACAGCCACCGATCTATTAGGATAGGGTGCCCAAGATAACGATCCCGGCATCAGTTCGTTCAGCCTTGGAAAATCATCAGAGCTATCCGCTGGAGGGTCGGCCCCAGCAAGAGAGAGTGGTTGGATGATAAGCTCGTCTCCGCGGACAAGGTCACCGCTAAACATGTCGGCGGTCCTCTGCACATCCATGAAGACTCGAAGAGCCTCCAGAGACAGAAAGAACTGCTTCGTGGACTCCAAGGGTGGTGCGTTCAATTTGATCCTGTGCAGACGCCGGTGTTGATCGTGATGCTTTATCCTCCCCCCGCTTTCTCTCACTCAGCCTGCTGGATCCAGATCTTGTCGGAGGGTCGGGTAATAGTGAGATACGATAGATTAGGTCCCCGAGCAATGCTTAGCTGACGTTTGGCTGGTCAGGGTCGGCCGAGAATGCTGGCTTCACCTTGGTGGAGATCAGATCAAGGTGACGGGACTGAGCTGAAAAAGACAGAGAGTCAGCAGCTGAGACCATCTTCCTGGCCAATCCCATGCAAATATTCATTCGTCCATATGCATAATATCAGAGGCTTCCAATCAGAAACAGAATACGGCTACACAGCCCCGCCCTTGACCCTTCGAGGGGGGTTAAAAATGCAGTGAAGACAGGAACAATTGTGACCGCATTCTTGTGTTTACTTTCACCAAAGTGTTTTAACACAACTGTGACCGGTAGCACAGTATGATCTCCCTTACTGTGGACGCAGTAGCCTCTCTTCTAATAAGAAGAATGCCGGACACAATGGCAGAGAGTGCAACTTTGCTTTCACATCCGATCTGCTCTTACTGCCCCCTCCTTCACTTCCCAGAATCGTCTCTGGTCCATGTTTTTGTCAGTTCGACCAGGTCTATCATGCATGCACTCACAGTAAACACGACACTGCAGCAAAGTCCCAATTCTTTTAAGCATCGCGCAAGGAAATCTCTAGCAGTCAGGCACGCTGACAGGAATATTAATGTGCACACTCGTCGCCAACCCGCTCAGACTCGTCTCTTTAAACTCGTTTCTCATTCCCTTGGCCGTAAGTCGCATGGCTCGGATAGCATCATCGAGCCTCACTCTTTGCGTTCCAGTCTCGCTGCTCAAAGCCAAGTTGGCACTCGAGATGGCCTTTGTGGCTCCCAGGGCGTTTCTTTCAATGCAGGGGGCCTGAACAAGACCACCGATGGGATCGCACGTCAGTCCGAGGTTGTGTTCGATGCCGATCTCGGCAGCTTGCTCAATCGTCTCAGGGCTCGCGCCCATGCATGCAGCAAATGCACCAGCAGCCATGGAACAAGCTACGCCCACTTCAGCCATACATCCACCTTCGGCAGCAGAGATGGTAGCTCCACGCTTGTACAGCATACCGATAGCGGCAGCTGTGAGCAGGAACGTGGGGATATCTCGCTCCAAATCATCGCTGATGAACTCGATCGTGTACTTGAGAACAGCCGGGATGATGCCGGCAGCACCATTGGTAGGGGCCGTGACGATTCGGCCGCCACCTGCGTTGGTCTCGTTTACCGCAATGGCATACACGGCCAAGTAATCCATCGTCGGGAATGTAGTCCGGCGTGATGGAGATGGGGCAATCGGATGCTCCAATGAGCCATGAATACGAGGAGGTTGGCGTTTGCGAATGCCTGTGCTCTTCACCTGTTCTGGTACATTGAGAGAAGCAGATGCCTTGGATAAAGCTGTTGGGGATGGCAATACTCCATCGTCACTTTCCTCTGGCTCGGGCGAGGCCCACTTGCTCTGGAGACGAGCCGCTGTGGTGTCGCTGGCAGAAGAAGGATACAAGCCTCTCGTCAGTCGTTGGTACAGTGCAGGTGCTCGTCGGTGCAGCTTGAGAGATCCGGGCAATTTCGAGCCCGCGGGTGCTTGAACACTCTCCAGGATACTGGCATCCATAACACCCCAAATCTTGAACAGCTTCCGATAGATGTCCTCATCTGTGTAGCCGAGACTCTTCTCATTCTCATACACCAGTTGCGCAATGGTCAGATTGTGCTTTCGGCATAGTGACAGCAGGCTAGCGGCATCCCGGAACGGGTACCGCGGATGCGGAGAAGAGCTGGTGCTCTTGGTTTCGGACTTGACATCTGTCGAAATGTCTGTCTTGGCCTCGGGGCTGTTTGCCGAGTCATCGCCGAGAAGCGTGGCCGGCTCAACAGCGGCAGCATCAATGGGCTTGATCTCGGTACCGGTCTTGCGATCTCCGGCGGCATCAGAGCGCCGAATCTCCTTGTAGTACATGTTCTCGGCCAAGTCAGCTGGATGTCTTCCGGTCGGTTCCGCCTGCGGATCGGATGCTTCAAGCTGAGCTGGGTCGTTTTGTGAGAGGGTTTGTTCCGGCGCGATAGAGAGTGCACCGTTGACGACAAAGCCACCACCAACACTGAACATGTCGTTAGTAGCCAAGACATAACCTTCTTTGTCAAAGACGGTGAAACGCATGCCATTGCTGTGCATGGGCAGCTTGCGGCCCCATTCCCAGACGAATTCGCGTTCATAGTCGAAGTCAATCTCCTTCCCCTTGTTGCCATCCTTTGCAAGCCAGCGGCCCAGATGCATCTTTTTGGTGTCTTTGATCTCGGTGAATCGCGTGGGCACATAACCCGTGTCGACAGTCTCGACATCAGCACCTTCCAAACCAAGGAGGAGAGCAGAGGGCGTCATGTGGCCCTCGCCGGTCAATGCAAGACTTCCATAGATGGAAACTCGAATCTTGTTGACCTTGTGTAGTAGGTTGGCTTCAACCAAGTCGTTGACGAAAATGTTCCCAGCGCGCATGGGTCCGACAGTGTGAGAGGAAGAGGGACCAATGCCGATGGAGAAGAGATCGAAGGTTGAAATGACGGCATGTTCGTGATCAGCTTCGCTGTATGACCCCGTCTGGTCATCGTCCTGGCTTTCGTTTCTGAATGGCGTGGTGGTGCTCAACGGTCTCGCCCTTAGCACCCGCGAGGGAGAGACAGCGGGCCCTGTCGACGCAATTGGCCATCTTCTGGTTGTTGCAAGGGATACAGACGACAAGACGCGTCGTCCAGACGCCTGCAGCAGCGAAAGCCGCCGCATCCCCGTGCGATTCATTGCAGGAGTGTGAATTGAACTGTTTTTAAAGTTGAAGACAGTTTTCGATAACTTATCTTGGAATTATACCACAAAGATAAGCAAGCTATCGGCGATGCCAGGGGGTGTCACGGCACATTTCTAACAGCTCGGCGGTTATTGGCTGCATCGGCTGCTGGTGCTTAGTGGCGTCGGAATATTGTTCGGCCAGCCAATGATAGCTGCCTCAGCTGCATGGTTGTTCGGTTCCGGCTCCGAATGGAGTCGGGCAGCGGTCCCCGAACCGGTCACGTGGCCGAGATTTCCCCATAATTTCGCCCAAACACCCCGGATGCCGAGACAACCCGCCCCATACCGCCAGACGCCATGCATCAAGCACCCGCTCGAAAGCAGCCCAACAAACACGAAGCATGGCGTTGAGAGCAGCAAGCGGCATCGTATCTGACATCTCTCGCAAAATGAGAATACTTGCAATTGTCTTTGCGTAAATCCCACTCACATGCAAGAGCGAAACCCTTCGTCGAACTCACCGCTCTCGGGAAATTGAGGAGCAAAGTCAAGCTTACTCATTGTTCTCGTAGTAATACGGGCGGGGGAAGCTCGATCACACCTTGATGAGCGATTCACACGTTGCCCAAGCACGTCACAGGAGAACCAAGCCCATCCCCACTACACAATCTCAAGTTGAGCGCAAACGTATCTTGGTGCCACATGCGCTTCATTCATGACTTTTCATGAGCAGACTAGCAGACTCAGGCATTTTTGATCTCATTCGTCCTGCCTCTTTGCGTCCAGACATCCATTGACATCAACGTTGTTAGCGGATCCTCACCCCACATCCCACAACACTAGCCATCTTAACCTGACAAATATTTACGCCCATTGTGTTTCTGATGGGCATATCTATCTGATTTCATTAGTCATTAGTGACTTTCGCATTGAGCTGGGTACCTTTCATCATTCGAATGAGAAGGGAACGGGCGGACACTCCTTGGCTAGAGATGGTTTGACTACCCTAGACTTGCATAGGATGATTCGCAGGCTCTACCTAGGAATGTCCATAAGTGTTCATTAATCTCATCGACATATAGATCAGATCACTAAATGAGATGGCTTATCTACAAGTTTGCATTTCAACAATAGGATAGGGAGTTGCAAGCAAGTTAAGGTGCTACACTCAGCCAGGTTTTGTCGGATATGACTGACATTTCAGGCAACAACCGTCATCTAAAAAGGCACATAATGTCTGTCCAGATTGAGACAGAAGTTTTTTCTGTGATATTTCTCTCACTTGGTATGAGTCTTATAACTGTACCATTGGTCATGTAGATCTTGACTAGCACATGGACTTAGATCACCGATAACATGGGAGACCATGCGTAGAATGAACATGATATTGATACAAAAGGGTTGTCACAATTTCACCCCCACGCCATTAGGCCTTCAGCTCCTTCGCCTCCACCTGTGGTATCAAGAAAGAAGAAAAGAATCCGTCAAGAGACTCGTAGTCATCAAGCTCGCCGACGTACGACACATACTGATCCGGTCTGAGAATGACCACACAGCCTTGGTCGGGAGAGATGCCGAATGTCTCATAAAGACGCCCATAGCCCTCGTGGTAGGATTGATCGTCCACAAATATCTTGTTGTAGTCCCAGCCGTCCACCTCGTCATATGGTCGCAGAACCTCTGGGAAGTCGAAAATCTCGTGGTCATGGCGCTTAGCGGCATGTACTGTCAGGACTTCAATGACAGAGTCGTATCTTGCTGATGGTGGTGTGAACCGCTTGAGGAATGATGATGGGCCCGAGAGGTTGTCGCAGAGACTGTTCATTCGCTTCTTCTGTCCTTCTTGGTCGACGTTTCCGGGGAATACAATGACTCTCCATGTGCCGTTGCTTCGAAGAAGCTCCTGAAGGTGCCAGGGTCTAGCGTCAGACTGGTTGAGGACCTTGACACTAGGCATCCGCATGCCAAGTTTGACCTCGGATGCTAGAGCTTGAAGTTTGGCGGCGTTGGAGTCCGCACTATTTGAATCCGGCTTGGAAACGATGTTGCTTCGGCCATAGTCAACAGCTATGGGTAGACTGCATTAGTTTGCGTTTGGGAAGAGCATTAGCGATGAACGTACCAATGCCGCTGGCAAACCTATTGCCTTTCTCGAAAGCCTCCTTGAACTTATCCATGCTGATACCCTCCTCATCCATAATATCCTTTGCTGGGCGGCCCGAGAAAAGTCGCGAGAACTTGTGATCGAAGTCGATCAAGGCTTGCGCAATGCCCTTCCTTTCAGACTCGTACGTCTTTAGAATCGAACGACTGGCAAGTCCCTTGACTACGGTTGCAATCTTCCATCCAAGGTTGAACGCTGTTCAGCGTTAGTTGTGTTTGCTGTGGGAGAAAAAGTATCTTACAATCTTGCATGCTCACATTCATACCCTGACCAGCTTTGGGGCTGCATAGTTGCTCGTTAGCAGCTTGGACGCAAAAACACTTCGGGAGACAAACCTGTGAGTATGGACAGCATCGCCAGCCAAGAAGACTCTGTCGTGGGCAGAGAAGCTTGAGCCAACACGTTGACCGATTTGGTACGCCGTCCACCAGTCCAGTTTTCGGTAAGAGAGCTTGTAGGGGGCCATGATTCGCTGAGCAGACTCGAGAATCACATCCGGGGTGATCCATGAGCGGTCTGCTCGGGAATCCTGATCGCCAATCTTTTCTGTCGTGGTGAGCTGGATGTAAAGGCGGACCAGCTTGTTCTCTCTCGGAATCACCATGACGCTTCCAGAATCGGCCGAGTGGATGGCGCACCGCATGCGGATATCAGGGAAATCGGTGATAGGAACAATATCGAGGACGCCCCAGATATAATCGGTAGACTCGCCCTCGAGCTTGAAACCAAGTTCCTTGCGAACCCATGAGTGAGCACCATCTGCTCCCAACATGTACTTTGCCTTGACTGTCTCCACCGTGTCGGCCTTTTGCTTGAGCTCGGCTCCCTTGATCATCTCGGCAGTGTCGTCGGGAGAGAGGTTGCTACGGAAGAGGCCGTCTTGGATAACTGTTCCGTTGACGGAGGTGGCCGTCTGCTTAGGTCGGGCTTCCTCCTCACTCAGATGGCGCAAGTTGACAGTGATGGGATAAGCTTCAGGGTCCTCAACAGTCTTCTCATCAATCTCCAGACCAGTCGGGATGACGCCACGCTCAACTGAAACCTTGCCCTCGCTGAATTCGTTGATGGCATCGAGAAAGAATCTCTCGATTCGTCCTTGATGGAGGACGACTTGCTGGAAGCGACTGATGCCAGGGATTGTGTCAGGAATACGTGAAGATCGTCGAAGAACGCCCTTCTCATCAGGGTTCCAAAGGCTGATTTCCAACATGTGGTTGGACTCAATCCAGGCTCGATGAGCGAAGCCAAAGGAGTCAAAGATCTCCAGAGTTCGACATTGGAGACCATCAGCTTGTCCATTGAAGACCTATAACTTGCTCAGAAATTGGATCGAAGCGCCAGTGAAGAAAAGGACTGTACCTTTGTGCCTCGCTTGTCCACAATGCGAGTCTTGACGCCGCACTTGGCGAGCCATGTCGCCATCATCAAGCCGGCAGGTCCGGCACCGACGATGAGGACGTCGACATGATCAGTCTGTGCGCCAACGGCCATGATTGCGCAGGGGTAGGAGAGGGATTTGTTTTGCGTCGAGTGGCCTGAAAAGACTTGTATAGAGCTGAAGTGTTGAGCTTAGACCAGGCCGTGGTTGTTCATCGTCTTATAGTTCTAGATGTGAGGCTGATCTAGGTGTGACTAGCAGGGCTGTAGAGATCGTCCATCGGTTACTGCTTCGGAAGACGGGCAACCCTAATGTTTGCATCACCGCCTCAAAGTCCCTTAGTACCTTGGCGCAGGTGCCGGGTCATTGACAAATTCGTGGCCACTGAGTGGATCTGCGCTCTCCGGTGCGTCGGGATTGTGCTAGACCCCGGGTTAGTTTGCGGGGTGAAGGCGGGGGGAGGAGGATGGTGTGGGGAGATCCCTGACCTTGACACGTCGGCAGCTTGTGTCGGGGCCTTCGGATGCCTGTTGGTGGGCACGTTGCTCCATGTCCTCGGTCGAGTGGAGGGAACTGGCCGATCCTCTGAGCTATGAGCGGCCAACTGGCGAAGAGGCGTATCTAATCCCCATGACGGGTCAGGGCCTTCGGGTTACAGGGTTGAGGATCGGATATACCTCATGGTGTCTGGTTACCCAATTCAGTTTCGGGTGCAGGTTGATGATGCTCGAGGTCAGACTGGGAATCCAACGTAATAATCCCGCGGCTACACGGATGCAGGGCGACGACATTGCGAGAGCCGTGATCTTAGATACCTTTGTGTAAGAAATGAATAATCACGTAAAGCACAGTCATGCACTGAGAAAAAGCCGGATCAAGTCGGGCCCAATGAAACCGCACGTATTGCTGCGGACTCAGAGGTGGGATGTATGTATGTGCAGGTGTTGGTTGTATCTACATCAACACTGGATACTGCAGCTGTGTGGATCAAAGTCAAGACATGGTATCGATGAAACTCTGCAATGAAACCATAATTTGCACCAGCCGTAGATCTGAGCAGTCCTTCTGTGAGTCGACGCTTGGGTATATGGCTTTCATGATGTTTCTGCTCTGTTTGGGCCCCCCTGGTTCTTCGATTAGGATTATTCAAGCATTTCCTAAGCAAGATCGATGAGAGTGTATTCTTAATTCTTCCCCTAACACTATGGTACTTGACGGAATGAAATATTGTCATAGTCATGTAAATACTGCGATTGCGATAAAAAAAAAAAGTGTGCTTGCGGCTCTGCCTAATTCTCACTGGCTTTTCGAGAAGAGGAACATATTCATGGGAAATGCAGACGGATAGGACCAACTCATAGACGAGGATGTAGCTATACTCAGGGTAACTAATGGCTGGAACATATCGTGCATGTTTCAAGACAAGAGTGAATATCATATCAAAATTCTCAAAAAAACCGTCAATTGCATTTTCGCTAGTATCTCATGGGCACAACGACTAAAACAAATATCCTTCTCACGCATTCCCGAGGCTCATGTTATACTCAAGCTCCCAGTTTGCTTGGGGATCACCTTTCCGGGGCACGAAATCCACCGTCAGTCCGTCCTTGACGGCAAACACGCTGTCGTTGTCGAGGTACCCCGAGTCGGAGTCGAAGATCTGTGTCACGACGGACTTGTACCCCTCGGCAATGACCTGTAGAGAAATAATTAGTGATACATCTTTTGGGTTTGCAGAGTGAGGAAACGTACCATGAAGTGGAGGTGCGCAGGGCGGTAGACGTGTCGGTCGAGAAGCTGGAGGAGCTTGCCAGCAGGGCCGTCATCGGGAACCTTGGTCATAAGTTAGCTCATTAATCGAAACTCAAAGAGGCGGCAACACTTACAGGATACGGTGTAGGCCGCAGGCAGTAGAAGGAGAAACGACCCTGGGAGTCTGTGATGAACTTGCCGCGCAGGTTGTGCTCCTGCTGGTTCTCATCTTGTTGCTCGTACAGGCCTGGAACACGTGTTAGTGAAGGATTTTTACAAATATCTCAAAAGTCATACCGTTGGTAGATGCCTGCCACACTTCAACAGAGGCATTGGGGATAGGGGCTCCGGTAACAGCCGAAGTCACAGTGCCGTAAAGGTAGGCGACGATGCCGTCCTTGGGAGTATCGAAAGTGATGGTGGTGCCGTTCTCTCTGATGGGAGTGTCTGCTCGCCAGAAAGGGCCAAGAATGGCAGTGGCAGTTCCAGAAGCAGTATCCTTGGCCGCTGCGCGGTGTGTGATGTCGTCCACCAAGCTGTGACTGTCGTTAGCGAGGGTTGTTTAACGTGAGGAAGATGATTTACCTCTCAAGTCCAATCACATCGCACATGAGCTGTCCCTCGTTCCTCTTGTCGTTGCTCATTTGACCGGCCCAGTTGATCATCTTGACCGCCGTCATCCACTCATCGACCGTGAGCTGAGTCTCACGAGCAAAGTCGTGCATGTGCTGCACAAACGAAGACATGACCTCGCGGAGTCGAGGGTCCGTCTTGGGACCGAAGGAGTCAATAACCTGTTGCGTGAAGGCCTGACCGAGGCCCTCCTCCTCCTGAGGAGCACCATTCTGGCCGTTGGCCTTGGTGGGCTTGGTCGTCTCGGTGGTGGGGTTTGCCATGTTGATGATGTTGTTTGTGTAGAGGTCGATGGAATCAAGTGGCAATCAAACTGGATGTTTTGAACTTATTAAGACAAGGCAAAGTTCAAATACTACCAATCGAATCGATGAAGAATGTGGACTGGCCGTAGCTGTTTACGGAGAACTCTCAGACTTCTTTATAGCGCCTACTGGGCTCGGCGGCAGCAGATGACTTAGCCCCGCATAAGCAAGAGCCAGCGACCACGTTTCACTCGGATATACAAAATCACAAGAGTCTTGAAGCGAACGAGCGGGTAATGGAGCTCCCGGACAATGGTCATCGGCTCACTCCCCCGCCCGCAAGAGATGGGTGTCATCAAGGCCCATGGGGAAGGCGGCAGGAAGTCCGGAGGGCAAGCCATGATGCGGGGGGATGGAGTCGAGCCAATGCGAGGCTTGGTAATTACGTCTGAGGGCTTCGGGTCCTGGGGAATATCGGCCCACACACCATCGGATGCCGGACAGCCCCGGTCGGATGTGCACCTGGTGGAGTGCAGACCCCTTCTCCGATAGCTCCCCGCGGTTGAGTTTGTTACTGCCGATTATGAGGAGGTCACATTGCCGGTGAACTCCGACGCGAGCCCATTACAACCGTGGAGACTGAGACAGGGGAGGGTGATGCCCAGCTTTAGAGGGGACATGTCACCTCCGAGTCAAAGACTTTACGTCTGTCACCAGAAATCTCAATGATCGACAATGACAGGGACACATTGGGAAACAATATCGATATTCGTTGCCGCGGTGTATGGCCGCTATCGCCGGCTCTGCAAGATAGGAGTATATCATATAGTTTTAACTGGGCAATATAAGAAGTGGTATGCTACCATGTGTATTCGTTTCCAAGGCCTACTATAAATAAAACAACAAATGCAATGCAATCATCAATCCGACAACCTCCGGTCTAGCTCATCGCCGAAATCCCAAGTAGGCTTATCTACGCCGTTGGGGCGACTCGCCCTCCTAAATCCAACCTCTATACCCTCAATGTCCACCACAGGCGGCACGGCCTGAACCTCTGCCTTGTACGCCGTCGAGTACCATTTCTCGACGTATTGAGTTCCCTCAAACAGCTCAGGGAACTTCTTCCTCATCCTCAGCAGAGCGGTACCTGAAATCTGGTCGACGCTGTGGGCATGGCGTAATGCGAGGAAATCAGGGCCGATATCCGCTCTCAGCTTCTGCTTGACTTCCTCTGGGTACTGTCCAACCTTGAACAGCAACAGGTCGTAGTGGAGGAGGGATGCCTTGCCATGCCACGATCCTCCTTGAGTGGCTCGGTGATAGAGACCAATCAATGCAGTGATGGCACCGATACACCCTGTTCCATAGTCTGAAATGGGGAACGGTGGCACAACAGGTTCTGAGAGGCCCATGAAACGGCCCTGCTCCCACGCAATGCCGCTGACCTATGACAGAATTAGCTCCCGCTTTTGATGAACCTGGGGTGATGATCGCTTACACAATCGGCGATCTGCTGCCATCCTGGGCGACCTGCCCACTCGCCTTGATAGCCAAAGCAGTTCTCGTTGACATAGACAAAGCCTTTGCCACGCTCCTTGGCGATGCGTGTCAGTGCTGTTGCGCCGTAGCCAAGCTTCTCCAGGGCCCCAGGTCGATATCCATCAACGACCACATCTGCTTCTGCAAGAAGACGATCGAATTCTGCCCGCCCTTCAGGAGACTTGAGGTCCAGATCCGCTGCATGCTTTCCCATGTTGCCGTCAACTTGGAAGAAAGGAACATCGCTCAGGTTAGGACTTGTGATCTTGAGCACGTCCGCGCCATACTCGCCCAGAATACGTGTGATAATAGGCCCAGCAATGATGCGGCAGAGCTCAAGAACCTTGACCCCGGCCAAGATTTTGGTTGGCTGCCCCGAACTCGGGGCCAACGGGCATTTCGGTGTCTCGGTCTCGAGACTATCTACCGACCAGGGGGGAAGAGCAAAGTTTTCATTTCCCTACAAGCAATGATGTCAACTCCGTACCGGACTATATGCCACTTTCCAAGTACTTACATGCTCGGTTTGCAAAAAGTCTTCATGCTTCAGGGCAGGGATGCCAGCTTGACGGTGGGTGGCGTTGAGGGCCTCAAGCTCCTGAGTAGAGAATTTGCGGACAGCGGGTTCTATGGCAGCAACGATGTCCTCATGGGCTTGCAATTCAGGTCTGAATGGCTCAAGGCCGATCATCTGCAGCGTAGTAGATGCCTCAAGAGATCCGTGAATGTGATAATATTCGCCAGGAACCTTGGTCTCATACAAGTTGGCTGACATGCGCCGATAGGGATTTGATTGAGCCTGCAGCAGGTCCGTATCTAACAAGTGTAAGCCTTGGTCACAACGCCTTTAACGCTCTCCTGTCGTATCACTCACCCTTGAGCTTGGCCTTGACACCGGGGTCAAGTTTGCCCAGTCCACCAACCTTGGCCAAGTAAGCCTGGCAGAGGAATGCTGTCGTCTTTTCAAGATTGACGGTGATTTTTCGCGGCCGAGCTTCACCTTCGACTAGGTCTGCTAGGAGGTTTGCAACCCCTCCCTCGACTGCCTTTAGCGCTGCGCTCGTCTCCGTCTCCTTGAAAGGTATGGGGAAATAGGGGGCATCGCGTGTCGATGTGAACTCGATATGTGATTTGAGATCCTTGACGGCCGGCGGCAGGGAGGTTGCATCAAATTGGGTGCATAAGTAGTCAAAAATTCGCTTGGTCTCCTCAAGCGAAGAGTACTCCTGTGGTTGAAGGCTGCCCATATTTGATCGACTTTCACTTCTCTGGTACCGAAATACTGCAAGCTCGAGGCGCCTGTCAAAAGCAAGCTATTATGTGAGTATTTTATACAATGAGTGGTCGATTGCGTATAATTTCGGGGAAATCCCGAGACCGGCCTTGTCGGGAATAAGGAATCTTTCTAGGATCTGATTCACTGCCGGAATCAAGATGCTTGCTTGCGTGATATACCAGGATCAACAATTCAGTACGCAAATGATTAAAGTATGTGTGATTCGGCCCCATTAATGTCCATTCTGTACTACGGAGTTCCGAGGGCAGGAAACGCTGCTGTTCCTCTTGTGAGCGGTAAGCGCCGGCCAGTTATGGCTTTGACCCTGTAGCCGATGCATCCGAAGCCTCCACCGACCGACTTCCGACACCGCAACATCCGCTCTCGCCACCGGCTCTTGTCCGCTTCAAGGTTGGAAACTAGGTCGGAACACTAATCGTACTAGAAAGAAGGCAAGTGCTGTGCTTAAGCGACCAATCCCCATCTATACTCTCTTCATTAGACAAAATGCCGTACCTTGACATCGGGAAGAAGAGGTTGTTCTACACCCGGGTGGAGGCCGAATCACCTCGCGTCGGATCGCCAGTGTTGGTCTTCATCCATGGACTTGGTTCCTCTCACTCGTTTTATACGCCCGTGATGGGCCATCTTACGGGTGCAGGATATTCATCTGTTGCATTTGACGTCTATGGTTCGTCACCATCTATGAGATACCATGCCATTCGAGCCGCTGACAATGTGATCAGGAAGTGGCCTCTCTGAGTTGGTGCCAGGCACTGACGATCCGACTTTCGACTCGATTACACAAGATGTCGAGAGCCTGGTTTCCAAGCTAAGCATTCCCATCGAGAATGTCGTTGCCGTCGGTCATTCGATGGGCGGTATCGTTGTGGCCAAACTTGCGTCAAGGAACAACCTTCGTGGTGCAGTCCTGATTGGACCAGTTTTGCCCAAGCCGGCAATGGCGGGCATCTTCAGCGCTCGAATTGAGACAGTGAGGCAGCGTAGGTGATTCACATTTAACCCTGTGACTTTATCTCTGACAAGAGGTTTAGATGGGATGGAGGCAATGGCCAAGACGATTCCGTATGCAGCGACAGGATCCAAGGCCAATTCGACGCGAAAGGCTTTCATTCGAACGCTGCTCCTCTCTCAAAAGACAGACGGATACATTGCCCTGTGCAATGCTATCGCTAAGGCAGAGCGGCCATCATACTCTGACGCTCGCTCGCCTTTGCTCATCATTGCAGGCGAGGAGGATAAAACGAGCCCGGTTGCTGATTCCGAAACGATGTTAGAAAGGTGAGTTTTACGTGGTTTCATAAGTGTTGTTAGTAACAGTTCGTGCAGCTGGGGATGCGATAACGCCGCCAAGAGCATCCGAGTTCTTTCGGGTGTTGGACATTGGCATTGCATCGAAGCTGCTGATGAAGTTGGTTCAGCTCTGGAGGAATTTGTCTCAAAGCTGGGTTGAGCGATTGGGACTAATTCACCACTATTTGTCTTCAACTCAACTCAACAGGTCAACATATTGATTAACACGATACCAGCTATAGCCTCCATTTCCACCATTTAGAATGTGATACAATAGAGAACCGGTAGCTTGACCATCCCCTGCCTCAGCTGACAACAAGGTGGTGTGTCGCTTAGCGGAGTCACCGCCAAGTGTCACCGTCGGCAAATGCCTGCACCGTCGGCTAAGGGAAAAGTCGGACCGAAAGTCTGCAGCCTTTAGCCCCTCTTTACGCCAGCTGTGACCTGACGCCCAGCTCCATCATCCGCCCCAAGTTGACCAATAAAGGCAGGGCCATATCCGACAGGTTGCGGCCCGCGGTCAACGAAGTCCTCAACTCAAACAATGCCTACCAGGAGGGTCCGGGACAGCGACCGAAGGCGATGCGCCGAGGCCTGCGATAACTGCAAGCGCCGCAAGCAGAGATGTGACGGCCGGAGACCTTGTGCCCGCTGTATCAAGCGTGGCCTAAAGCTCGACTGTCAGGAGCCGACCACCTCTACGAGACGCATCGTCGCGTCTTCTCTGCCCAGCCCTGATCCAGATAGGATAAGCAACACGACGGGACATGCTACCCCAGAGACTTCGGGTCCGATATCTGCCAGCGGAGCGTCGGCCCTGGCGTCCATAGATGAGGCCTACGCTGGCGATGGGCAGACGCTGAAGCTCCTCTCAAACACACAGCCAGAGCGATTGCCTCGGATGTCACGGCTCATTCAAGACACGAGAGGAGAGTACATGTTCATCGGAGACTCGGCAACACTATCATTTCTTCAAAACATCCGTCGCATTGTGCGACGCAGCATAGGGGATTGCGCCCTGGTCGATGATCCTTTGCGACATGGCATCGTTGAAGCATCGCCTGAGACACGGCGAGGATGGATCTTATCGAGCGCCCAAAACCCGCCTCCGAGGCAGACTGCGCCCGAGGTGGACTATCTTCAGAGATGGTACATGCAATCTGCCAACTGCGTCCTGCTATTATTCGACCAGAAGGAACTGGAGAGTGGCATCCACAAGTGGCTGGAAGATGGGCAAGACATGGCAGACCCTGCAAGTTCTGTGTACTATCTTGTCTTTGCCATTGGAGCGCAAACTGGACCCGAAGACAAAGACGACCTCGCCGAGATCTTCTTCAACTATAGTCGATACTTGACCGTTGAAACCCTGATGGAAGATCCCGGCATCACGACAATCCAAGCCTTCGCCCTGATCGCCATGTATCTGCTCGGTGCTTCACGCCGCAACGCCGCCTTCATGTATCTTGGCATGGGTGTGCGAGCTGCCTACGCAATTGGCCTGCACCGACACGACATTTCCTCCCTCTTCTCGCCAGCCGAGTGTCGCACCAGAGAACGGCTCTGGAAAGCGATCCGAATTCTTGACCTGTTCATGAGCGCATCACTTGGCCGTCCACCATCAACATCGGAGCTTCGAGACACTGCGAATCCCCAGGACTACTCGGCCTGCAATGACCTCTCAATGATATTCGAATCCATCCTCACAGATGTTTATGCGAAACGCATGATCTCTCCCGAGGTCTTGGAGCGGATAAGCAAGCATCTGCGCCGCTGGACGGTTCAGTGTGCAGATGGTCTTGCGCGCGATGGTATTGACGAGGACGAGTTCGTCGATGACCAAGCTGGGGGCAAGCTGCCCAACATTGGTCTCATCCATCTGAAGCAGACGGGTTACTGGACTGTCATGCTGTTATCCCTCCCGTTTCTTCACAAGGCTGTGTCTCAGCACGTCGAGGCCAATGAAGCATCACTTCGCGGGGAGGAGAGGCAGCCATCATCGTCATCTTCCAACGAGGTTTTAGTGCATTCTTGTCTCGAATCAGCGGTACGGACTGTTGACATTCTTCACGTCTTTGTCAAGACTGACGCGATCCCTAAACGCTTGCCCTTTGTTGGTAACTCAGCATTTGTATCTGGGCTTGTTCTGGGCGCAGCAATCTTTGGCGACTTTGACAACTCATTCCCTCTTCAAAAGAGTCTTACCGCTACGAGAAGCATCCTTGAGCGATTCAGTCGGTACGATGCTGTAGCGAAGCGTCATCTGATGATTCTAGATCATCTACAGAGTGCCTGCGACATCTACATGGAGAATCGTGCGCGGTTGAGGATGGAACGACAAGGCCATCTTGTCAATGGTCTCTTCGGTAGCATCCATGCCATTGGAAGATCTCCATTTCACAACCCGTCCCAGTTGGACCCCGTTACGCGGCTCTCATCGGCTGGGCCATCGCAGAATATCCAGGGACAATCTCACATGCCGGCACCAGAATCAGCTGTGAACCATGACATGGTTACAGACGCACCAGTCAACGAGGGAGAAGCACAAGAGCAGGAAGAGATCACGGTTGCAAACGCTACTGATCAGTTCCTTGGCATCTCCCCCAACATGCTCTGGTTCGACTCCTTTGACACTACCATGTCTCTCTTTCCCATCGTTGACACACACGTTATGGGGGATGTGACCGCATGTAATTACTCCACCAACCCAGATTGATCACGCCATTATCTTCTTTACAATGGGCAAGTTGATAAATGCGGAGATAACAAAATCCGATCCTATTGAGCCCCAGTTATGGACATGGTCTTGAAGGGCGTGGTTGACTTCGTATAAACCCCTCGTGATGGCCAAGCCCCTCGATCCACAACCAAACCTCAAAAACCACTTCACAGAGCCTTAGCGCCGAGAAAGTTACGTACTCTCAGACATTCAACTATATTTTCGAAAGGCTCCTAAGAATTCTATCATCCACCGCCAAGATGCCATCGCCTGTACTTGCCAAGTGCCTGGAGCCTGGCGCAAAGATCGCCTTCATCTCTCCCTCGGCACGTCTCAACGATGTACTCCCTGATGTCATGTCGCGGGCGACTTCGGTGCTCACTGAAAAGGGATACCAAGTACAAGCCTTCTTCAGCAAGGACACAGGCATCCAGTCGTCAATCAACAACCGGCTTGGAGAAATCCGAGAGGCCTTCTCAGACCCAACCATCTCTGCCATCATCACCACCATCGGCGGCACACACTTTACTGAACTGATTCCTGCCCTAGTTGCCGATACGGAACTGCACAGCATCATCCGCAATAATCCAAAGATTGTAGTGGGATTCTCGGACATCACCGGCCTGCATTGGTTCCTCCATGCCCTTACTGGCCTGCGCACCTTCTATGGGCCTGGTCCCATCCCTGAGCTTGGCGAGCCAAACTCAGTCGATGACAAAGAGACACCGCTGGCCTTCTGTGTTGATAATCTCTTCCGCGCCATCGCCTCTCGTGAGCCTCTGGGCAACATTCCAGCAGCTACCTTCTACGCCCCTAAGGCAGCCCCATGCTTTTCCAATCCCACCTCGACCGAAAAGCCCGAACTCGTTCGGAACTCGGGCTGGACGTGGCTTCGGCCCGGCAAGGCCCAGGGCCGCCTCTTTGGCGGATGTCTCACTGTTGCTGTGCGCCTACATGGCATTCCAGCGATTGTTCCAGATTGGCGAGGCAGGATCATCTTTCTGGAAACGACCATTGGCGAGGATGACGCCTCGGGGCCACTTCTGCCCCGTATACAAGCCGGGCTTGCAGATCTGATCGCCTACGAGGCATTTGATGAGGCGGCGGGACTTGTGGTGGGACGTCCGTTTGGATATGACACCCCGGAGCAGAGGGAGAAGTTTACGGGTGTTATCAAGGAGCTCTTGTGTGAAGGGCGTCTTGCCGAGAGGAAGTTTCCCATTCTTTTCAATGTCGATATTGGACATACCACGCCCATGGTCACTCTACCATTTGATACCCTTGCTGAACTTGATTCGGAGAATAACACTTTCCGTGTATTGGAGCCGGCAGTTCTGTAACATCTTTGGAGATAAATTGATTATTCACATCCCATGCTTGTGCGATGCTTCACCTCCATGTCCATCTTGACTACGTACACTGGATCGAAGGAACCTAGGTTAGGAGACTTATCTAGAAGGCATCGGTTTGTCCCGTCCTCCCCAATTATCTCGAAGCGACGTCATTGTGTCAACAACTGAAACAATATAAGTAGCAGCTGCCCTCGCCCCATCTCTTCGACAACAAGCAGGTGACTTAATAAGACACAGTTGGAGAACAATACTCAACCCGAGGCATGCGATAAGGCAATTACTACAGATTGCTTCCTGGCTTCTACAAAACGCCGAGACAGTGAGGGCTATGAACGGGACGCCAGTGAAACGTGGGTGCGGGATGTGAACCGGCCCGATAGGACCTCTCAATGTCTTTCACTTGGTTTAGATACTATCACAATGATGATTAAATGAGGAAGAAGGGTCAAGTGTAGTGGAAAGGTATAAAAGCCTGACCTCCGCCACTTCCATTCACCCAACTCATACAATCTCCGACCCCAACTCCCCAACATACCCATACCCCAAGATGAAGAGTGTCCAATTTCTTTCTGTCTTTGGAGCCCTACTGGGATCTGCTGTGGTATCGGCCGAAACGAGCGGACAGAACGGTGTTGATACCATCGTCAAACCCCTCAGCGACTTCTCTAGCCTGGCTGTCAAGACAAGCAACCTTGCCGAAAACTTTGACTTTGATAATGCCCAACCGGAAGCAGATGCAAGTTGACATCACTCAACCTCCAAAGGAAAGCTGGAGTTAACGTTTTGAATTGTGTTGTAGCGTATCAAGGGAAACCTCAATGAACTGATGGGTGTGCTTGGAAATGTCTTGAAAGGGACTTATGAACCAGGTGACTTCTCGGCGGTCACAAAGCTCGACAGAGCAGAACAGCAACAGGTCTGCACCAAGTATGACCAGGTATGTCTGGCATCAGATCTCTGCAATACCGCTTAACTGCTCACACCAATCCAGCTTACTTCTGACTTCCTAGACCTCGCATTCAACCTTCACCTCGTATCTATCGGAATCGATGCCAACACAAAGGGTGTCACAAAGCGGGTTCTTTATATCGCCGAACAGTGGTTCTTTGGCTTCTACTACCTTGGCGACGGGGTCCTCGAGAAGCTGGTGCCGTTGTGTAGTAAGGAGGCTCAGGCCAATACCAACAAGATCCTGGAGGAGATCAAGGTTCTCATCCGTGCATACGGCGGAAGAACAGACTGCTCTCGAGTCGGAGGCCCACTGGTGAACCTTGAGCGCACATGCCAATCAGGAGCGCATGACATGTCAGAACTCCCCGGTGGGATCATTACCAAGCGACGGACGGATTGGAAGGCATAGGCCTCTAACCTGGGTATATTCTCAATCATAAGCTTCGTTTGGCTTCACCCTATTCTCAGACGGCACCGGGCCATGAGTTGGTCGAAGCCTCAAAGTACCCCCGTCTGCTGAAATACAATAATTCTCCTTCATAATATCCCCACTCTTGAATCCGTCCTCGTCCAATCCCCTATGGTCATTCAGTGGCTTCTTGTCTGCGAGTGCCAGAGCAAGAAGGTCTGGAACCGACTCCCAGGACGATGAGGTAATGCCAGACCATATCGACCAAATCGAATAGACTATCACAAAGAGGGCGTAAAAGTAAAAGACTGCCATGGCCCCTCGCATCGTGAGACTGTTGTCGGCAAAGGCAAATCCCGTCACCCAGGTTTCCATCTCTGTCTTGTAGAAACGGGCCTCATCCTCAGCGGATACTGCGTAAGGACTTCCACCGGGGCCAAACACATTGCCATCCTGTGGCATGAAGCTCTTCCACCATTCTCCCTTGGGGTCGGCGAGTGTCGTGATAGGGGTCGCTCCTGGAGTCGATCGTGCCAGACCGTTTGTTGCCAAGCCTCCCAGGATTGCCTCGAGGTGCTCGGAAGACCTGGATCCTTTGCCAGCGGAAATCCATATGCCACTACTAAGAATCATCTCGTGGATGATGGTACGCTTGGATCTGGAGTCTCGGGGATTGAGGTACTCAGCGAAGCTGGGCTCGATGCGAACGCGCTGGCCGTAATTAGGATTGCCGATCCAAGAGCCAGACAGGGAGGTCGCGATAGAGTCAGAAAATGGGGCGTATCCCTTGCTGAGAAGAGCGACTGCGTCGCCAGAAAGGGTAGTCGTGATCCATCTAGCATCGATCATACAGCCGTAAACATCGAACGAGCTGTCTGATTGATTTGAAGGAATCGCCACCACAGCACCGACGGAAGTGTTGGCGATAATGGGACCGGAATCAAACCAAAGCACCTCGGGTTCCTTCAAGTCGGGGAGGGTCTCTGACAACCAGTCGTTGATGTTGTCATCGGTGACATTGAGTGCCGAGGGAGGAAAAGAGACAAAGTCAGGGAACAGCACCGTCTTAGGTTTGTCCGAGTCTGTTGAGATCCTTTCACACCTAGTGTGGCTGATAGCCATAGAACTTTCCAGGCGATGTTCAATCTTGCTGTAGAGACTGAAACGGGTTTGCTTTGCTTTGGCAGAGTTACCCGCGGCCTGTTCCCAGTGTAGCGAGCTGACAATGCAGGCCTCGGCGGGTGCAAAGTGAGGCATCACGGCAACTGTATGGTTGGGGCTGTTCAGGTTGAACCATTTCTCTCGGATATCCACAACAAGGTTGACCAAAGTCGTCAAGGGACCGGAGATATAGATTTCGCGGGGAGGTCGTCTGGCAAATAACCCATCGTCCACTTGGCCAGATGAAGGAAACTTGGAAATGATCTGCGTGTTGAGAACTTCCCACTGCCAAGAAGGGCACAGCTCGTTTCCAGTGACCTTGCATGCATCACCCAGGGTGTTGTTGTCTGTGAGAACTGCTGGAAATACTTCGTCTCGAGTAGCGTTGATGTAAACGACACTTCCACCGGCCATCCAATCGCCTTCCTGGGGCATCATGGCCACAGCACTGAGAGACGAGGCTCCCAGTGCCATGATAGTGAAAACAAAGATTGTGAAGATAAAGATCAACTTCTTCCAGCCTCGGGAGAACTTTCCGGTCAATATGCTCTTGAACTCGTCTGACCAGAGAAAGCTGATTTCCGAAATTTGCTGGCCGGCCACAAGAGCTCCATAGGGAACCGACTGGCCTAGGGTGAATTCGTGTCGAACCATGGCAAACACGATGGCGTTGAGTGAAAGGACAATAAACATTTCCATAAGCTTAGAGGCAAACTGGATACCGAGCTTCTTTTCGACGTCGTACCCTGGCTTTCCTTCCAGTTCCTTGCCGATATAGCAGTTCTTGAAGATGTAGAAGCTGAGAGTGATGATGCCTGCAATGGCAGGTAGATGAATCATGGCAGTGAGCGTGGCAGTAGGCCTGTCCTTGACGATTGGGACTTGCCGTTCATCCTTCTTTTCAAAGGAGGCCAAGATGGCCTTTAACCGCCATTTCTTTGAGAGTGTTTTGAACCGCCATTTTGAGGGCTGGACAGACCGATGATGCTTGTCTGGAGTGTCGAATGTGTATACACCAACATTGGGCTTGGACTGATCGGGGTAATCCGAGTTGAACGAGCCGCCATATTGGTAGTGTTGATGATAGAGTGGGTTTTCGTCAGGGCTCACAGGGTCATAATGAGGTTGTATGTTTAGGCTCGACTTGTCCGCCATGATGAACAGTCCCTCCCAGCTGAAATGAGTCGATCAATCCGAAGAAATTAGAGAGTACGGGTAGTGGATGGCCAGGTTGTTTAAGAGCCACAGCAACTGTGCCCGATCGTCTTCGGAGTGGGGGCCAAAAATATGGTCGTGGACGGAGCTGTGACCTCTTCGGGATAAAGTGACAGACAGGGGGCTTATGTCCGAACTGACAAGCAAGAATGGCAACGGTGTGGTGCTTTACTCCAACATGATCAGGGATTTGATGCCCTGTTCTGGCAGGTTTCCTTTCATCACCCTAGGGATTCTCAGTTCTGTACTATTCGGCGACCTTACTGACCATTTGTCCTGCTGTAAAGCAAAAATACATCTCGACCTTGTCTGTCTCCAAGTACTATGCCATGCAGAATTGCCCTTCTGTCCATTCCATGCAGAAACGGCTCCAGCCGCAAAGGCCCATAATGAAGGCAACGCTTCGTGACCTTCGGTTCGGCAATCCTGGCGTTTACTAAGTCTTTCCCAGCCTTGTCATTTTATCCACGATTACAGATTGGTGGAGGATGCGATGCCCTTGCTGTTAGGGCAAAAAATTGAAACAGCATGTCAGCACTAAAGAAAAAGGACCCAGGGATTTGCCAGCTTCAAAACCTGGCAGCTGATAAACACACACAAGATCAAGAGAAATCTTGCGTCACCTGCAGTGGGAGATTTGACACCTGTCAGCCCCAGCCACCCAAAGGCTCTGGTCAGATGAGTTCTGCATTTGCTGCATACAACAGTAGAGTGCAAATCCAGTCAAAAATCGGGTTCATGATTCTATGCAAAGACCTAAATTACCCTCTGTACAAACTCGTACATAGCAACGCTAGTCATCTCTACCTTTGAGTTAACCAGACTACTTGTGTGCAACTGGCGTCAGGTTGACGATAAGAGGCCCCTTGTCCCAAAAGATGAATACCTTCTGACGGTCAAGCCAGTCCTGGCTCTGTTCAGCCAAGGACAAGTCAAAGTTCCATATGATGCGAGCTAGGATGACTCTCATTTCCACATACGCGAGGCTATTACAAAAGGTTAATAACATGAGAAGCAGACGGTAGCTTCGGGCAACATACTTTCTTCCAAGGCAATTTCTCGGGCCCACGTGGAACGGCTGCAGCACATCTCTATGGTCCGTCTCGAACTTCGGGTCTCCTAGAAATCGTTCAGGACGATAGGCGAAGGGGTCCTTAAAGTGCTTTTTGTTGTGGTACATGGCCCATTGATGGATCGCGACAACGGTCTGTCGGTAGTAGGACAGGTTAGCAAGTGACAATAGCCTGTGTCCCTAGTACTCACATCTTCTGGGATAAAGCTTCCAGAGACCTCACTCCCGCCCTTAGGGATTTGACGGGGGAGACCACCAGGGATGGGCGGGTACATTCGAAAGGCTTCATCCAGACAAGCCAGCATGTAGCTGAGCTTGTTGACGGATGTGAAATTTATTTCCTCTTCGGCCTTGAAGGAAGAGCGAACTTCGCCTGTCAACTTGCAGAGCGCCTCAGGGGTCTTGAGCAGCAGGTAAGTAACTCCGGAGAGAAGAGTTGCTGTAGTCTCTGATCCGCCGACGATGAGAGAGCCGCAGTTCTTGAGTAACTGTGCCTCCGTTATGCCCTTATTATCGTACATTGATATTAGTCTCCGGAAAGCTCCTAGAGATGCGAAATACGAGTGAAAACTGTCATGTTACTCACCAATTCTACTTGCTTCTTCAGCAAGTTATCAATGAGATCTGGGCGTCCGCCATTCTTGCCAAGCTCCATCCGTCGAAGCAACTTTTCTCTTGTCAAAGCTCGGTGCGATTCGCCACGAGACCGGACAGCCTTTGAGGAAAGAATGCGAGTAAGAACACCGCGTAGTAGAGGGAAGTAACCAGCTGTCTGGTTCACTGTGCCAAACCTAGCCATCTCGAAGATGATGCGGACCCAGGGATGGTAGTCGGAGTTGTCCAGGCAGCCAAACGGCTCGCCAAAGGCCAAGTCGCCGATGACATCAAATGTCGTATAGTTGTACCAGGACATGATATCCACAGGCCGGTCGCTGTTCTCGTGTAGCCTCTGGAGCAAAAGATCCACGTATTTCTTGATGATGGGCTCCTGGTCCCGTAGGCTGCGATCACTGAATCCATTCGACAACAGCCGCCTGAGCACTTGGTGTTCAGTTCCAGAAGAGTTGGCGATGTCAGTTGGGCCGCCGTTTGGCCTGTAGAACTGGTCGCACTTTTCGAAAGTTGGCCGCTTGTTGTCCTTGATCCGATGGCCCATGATCTCTTTCCATGCCTCTTGGCCAGAGAAAGCCAGCTCGTCGGGAGCAATCCGTACTATGTCGCCGTAGGAATTGTGAAGATCCAGCATATCGAAAGGCAAGGTGCCAAACACCAGCTTGTAGCAGTAGGTAGCACGCGTCGCTCGCATCCATAGAGGGCCTGGGAATTTGCGAAGAGGATGAAGAAAGAGGTTGTAGAAGATGGAGCCCAACAGGTATAGTATCGTCTGTGAGACAACGGTCAGTTCTCAATACGATTGGCAAATAAGAAAATTACTTACCAGGCCAGAGGCGACGCCAAAAACGTAGAGGGAGCCTCCCAGAGACATTGTGTTGACTGGGAGAAGCGTCTTCAGTTTAGGAGATTGAGTGGGAGATGTCAAGGCGTAGTCAAAGACTCTAAAATATCGAGGGGACACCGGGCTTCGGGCAGTTCTTAAGCTTTCTCTTCGGCTTGTACGGGGGCTTGGGAACCTAGAATCCGTCTATGCATGAAGCCCGGGTATGGCCAACTCGTGATAGGCTTGTAATCCTTGAGCTGCAAAATGTTTCAGCCTCGAAGACTGTCTCGAAATGAATCCCTGCTGCATCATGGCGCAGCTATCCGCGCTGATCATCACGCCCTAGGGCGGCGCTCAGGGGTACTCGGCCACAAATTGACGTCATATGATTGGCTTGACTTTCTTTGGTAGCCTTCGTCAGAGCTGGTGCGTTCATTGCACACCTAACAATAGTCAGGACCCCGGAAACTCCACAAGTCCGAAGGCGACGGCGATGTCGAGAACGAGAACGAGGTGTCGATCAGTGGGACTTGAAAGTTTGCCTATTTACCTCGTTACAACGGCAACTCAAAATAGATGAAGGGTATAGTAGCTATGGTCAAAGTGATACATTATCGCTAGGGTTGCTACACCTCGCCACACTCAATCTCGCTCAGGACTATACACGAGATACACGAGATACAATTTGAACTTGTATTTGCGACCCTGTCAAGAGCTATTTTGATGGTGATACTACTATATGCCGAGCCTTAATATCGTTGTCCTGTAGCAGATTGGTGCTTCTAAGAGCTCAAAAAACACATGTTTATGTTTGCGTTTACGGGGAATTAGACGGCGACTGAAGCATATCGGCACGTTTCCAGGCCTACTGACACCTCAAGGAAGACAACTCTAATCTTACAAAGTATATCTATCATAGTAAAGAAAACAATCAGGTTTGCAGTAAGCTAAAGTAGCAAAAATAACAACAAATAAACCAAATGCCCTCCAGTAAAAGGCAGTCTGTCTTTCCCACGCTTCCACGTTGTATCCTCCAGTCACCGTCATCTACACACAGTCCAGCCAACTAGTCGCTGTGCAACTTTGCAAGATGCCTCTGCACTATCGGGTCCTTCTCCATCTCCTGCCAGAGACGTGTTTCCCAGTCTCGAAATCCTTCTCGAACACCTCCACCAACCCCTGGCTCACCTCCAAACGGCCAGCACCGCGCTAGCAGTGCGCGGACCAGACCATGCTGCTTGAAAGCCCGAAGAATGGTCTCGACCAGGATCAGGGTGAGCATTATCCAGATGAATGTCATCCACCAGGCAGGGTCACTTCCGAATGTCTTGGTCAGGCCGTCCTTCCCAACGTAAGGAGTAGAATCAGCACCGGAAATCAACGCGGTGATCAGCTGGTATGCCCAGAGTGCAGCAATGCTTCCGATGGCACTCCAAATAGCGATGGAAGTCTTGTGGTGCATCTCGAGAATCCTGTGTTTGGTAGCGGTTAGCCTAGGTGAAAATGTCGACTGATGGGGGTTCACGTACAAGATCTTGCAATTAATCCAGGTGATGCAAATGATGAATACTAGCGTGCCTTGAGCAAAGAGTCCATTGTCATCGATGATGTCTGCGTTTGCGTAACCCATAAATGATGCCTGGAACACCAGAAGCCCTGCAAAGAGGGCGTTTCCTACCCAAGCAATGAATGTGGCGGAGTTGAGTCCCTCACCTCTCTGCCCATAGGCGTAAAGCTCTGGAACTGCTTCGAGAGTGCGGGCGTTGAGGTCTTGTTCCCAGGTTCCGATGATGACCATGGACGCGGCGGTAAGGAAGCTGACAAAGATCAAGCTGGCCGGGTAGTACAAACTCGTTCCTGTAACGCCGGCTCGGTCTTGGAAAAGTGCCTGGGGTAGGTAGATGAATATCTCTTTCCAGAAAGTTGTCAAGATGAACATGGCGGTACGATGGTAGTTGTGCCTCCCATGGACGAGGACAAGCCGAGACAGGAATCGGAACTGGGAAATGCTAAAGTCGGCTACCCGAGAAGCCTGCTGCCCTTCCTTGCCCGAGATGCCGACTCCCACGCTGGCGGTCAAGATCATGGAAACGTCATTAGCGCCGTCGCCGATGGCCAAGGTCAACGGCTTTCTGGAGCCGCGGAAGAAGGACGTGATCCTTTGGGTTCGAGATGGCCGGGTCTCAGGAGGTGGACCGTCGCGAATGGAGGTGACCAAAAGGGCTTTTTGGGAGGGCGACGCGCGGCAGCAGATGATGGAGTCAACTGACTGGGCTAGACGATAAAAGAGTCGACGGAGGTCAATAGCAGAGGGCTCTTCGATAGCCGTGAGAGTTTTGCCATCAATAACAATAGCCGCATGACCGGAAGCCTCTTCAGGATACCGAGTGTCTTCTCTAAAGTCGACTTTGTCCGCGATGGTCATCAGTTGAAGCTTGATATCGCCCTTGGCAACATCAACGACGTAGATGGAGGACCCAGGGCCACATATCCGCGTAGAATGGGCAATGTTGATAGCAGTCTCGCGCTTATCACCCGTGAGCATGCAGATCTTGATGTTGGCACGGCGGAGCTTCTCGATCGTCTCGGGGACTCCGTCCTGCAACTTGTCCTCAACAGCTGAGGCACCGATGAGACTAAAGGAGTGCTCAATCAGCTCTCCGGCTTCCGCGATGCGCTGCTGACGATTTTGAAGGCTCGTCTCAGCTTCACTATACTGCCGCTTCCATTCTCGGTACTCAGCAGGTGAGATGAACCGGTCGGCATAAATGAGAGTACGGAGGCCCTCGACAGCAAACTGATCAACTTGCCTGAAGCAACGGCGAATGATATCTGAATCATTCAGATTCCCGACATGATCCAGTGATTCACGACGAGACCTTCCGGCTGAAGCTTGACTTGTTGCATCCGGGATTTCGTTCTGTGAGGGACACGGTCTCAACGGAATGAATTCTTCGTTGGCGTTGTTGACTTGGCCGCGACAGAGGAAGCTCGTACCGCTTTCATCGGTTGTCGATGCAGTTCCTGGGCGGGGATTGTCACTCCAACGATTCTCTGCCTCTACTGAAGAGCCAAGTTTGCCGTTGGTGGCATCCAAAGAATCTTGTTGCCACTCCTTCATGTCGCTAGGGGCTTCGGAAAGACGTGGTAGCAGAACGGTATCCGCCCCTTTGCAGACCAACCAGATACGTCCATCCGGACACTGCAAGATGATTGACATTCTCTTGCGGTCGCTATCGAAGTCGATAACATCCAGGATCTGAAAGACTTGCAGATCGGCCTGGCCGGTTGGTTCAGCAATGCTGATGGTGACGCACTGTGACGATCTCTGGGTAATGACAAATCCCAACTCCTTGGCGGCACGGACAAGGGCAACCTCATCGGGTGAAGAGCCTTGATACTCGATATCGCCGTTGCCAGTAGCTTCAGGGATACAGGTGTGGCAGAGTGCCACGGCGAGTAAATACCGAACGGCCTTGGCAGAGAAGGCAGAAGTAGGCCGGGTTCGGATGTACTCCAGCATGTCCTCGGTCGTCGGGGAATCCCCATAGCTGCCAGTCTCAGCCTCTAACATGTCCATCTTGTGAAGCCAACTTATCCCCGCCACACTCAGCCTGCGGAGATTCATCACGTTTTCGGTGAGCGTGCCAGTTTTGTCGGTAAAGATGTAGCTGATCTGCCCAAGGTCGTCGAGGTTGTTGGTGGTATTGACTCCAGCTGGCGTGTCCGTGTCCTGGTCATACATATTCAGGTCATTTGTTATCAGAGACATCTGCCCTAGCTTGATGGCCTCAAGCCCAATGTACAAGGAGAGCGGGATGACTTGGTTAAACATGATGATGAAGCCAAGAAAAATCTCGACAAAGGGAACGGTGGCTCCCGAGAGGTACCAAGCCCTATCCTCTTGGCCAGGCTTCCAACCCATAAAGTACCCAAGGGTGCTGACAGTCGCAAGAGCCAGTACGTATGACATGAGACAAAGCACGATGTAGTTAGTCGCATGTTCGAGATACGGCTTCTTGGGCTTGACGTCCTTGTTCGCGTTCATCCGGACTTTGCACTCCTCACCCGTGTTGATGACAAGACCAACGACTTTGGGCGTATTGCGAATTGTAGAGCCACGGTATATGACTTCATCGAGCTTGACTGGTAGTGTCTTTCCGCCTGCGGTGACAGAACTCTCGAATCGATACAGATCCGCGTTTGGATCTTCGATACTGAAGTGGGCCTGACAAGTTGCGATGCCTTCTATGGTGCTGCAATCGGGCAGGTTCGTGGGCGGGTGCTTGGCTTTGAGGTTTGTTTCGCCGTCTAAAGCCATTGTGTCGATATGCGCAAGTCCGTTGTCGCCACTGGCGAAGAGAAGAACAATGTCTGCCGGCACGTCATCGTCTCTAGAGAGAATGATGACGTCGCCGACTTCCAGGGCCTCCCACTTCACTGCAATCCAATCGGGATGGCCTCCAGGTGCGCTGCTCCTGAGCGCAGAGACCAGTCGGGAATTCTCAGCAACATCCGCCCGATGCCGTTTCCAATCATAGAAGCCTTCCTTGGCAATGACAAGGACAACGAAGATGACCAAAGGAATGAGGGTAGTCAGCTTGCCCGTGGTGCTGAGCCCCGGGATAACCTGGAGAATAGCGACCACCAAAAGGTAGGCATGGGCGAGACGTGAAAACTGATAGAAGATCTGACGAGGGAGGAAGTCCAAGACGGTGTATCGCGACGTGCGAATCGCATTGGAGATGTAGGGGGCATCCCGTCGCTCGTCCCAAAGGGGCTCTTGACGACCCAACTGCAATGGAATCTGGCGACCGTTGGGAGATGGGACGAGTGGGGACTGTCTCAAAAGCAGCTGAACAAAGTATCGCTGCCACAGGTCTTTGAGAGCCATGATGGACACCGGGGCCAAGATGTCCGCCGGTATGTCGAGGTGAGATCCGTGTTGCTGTGGTTATTACAATGGGTGGAAGTGTTTGGCAATTGATGGGGAAAGGGCTTGGTCTTGGGTTCTAATAAGCTCCAGCGTCGGTCGGACAAAGTGTTGAAGGCTCAATTGTCTTGTTTTTGTCTCATGCATCGCTTCAGTGTTAGATTATAATGAAGCACAACCATGCCAACGTGAGGCTTGAGAGCTTTCGCAATGCTCCAATGCCGAGCCAATCAGACCTGCCCTACCAAAAGGTCTGCATTGACAGGATCAAATAAGTTTTGGCGGTGCAAAGAGCGTGGGGCGTAGGGCGCGTGCCGATCTCTCTCGTATGAGGCATGTCTCAGCTTTAAGGAGCCACTTGTTTTGACTAGGGTGAAATAAGGTTCACGATATCGATATCGATAACGAGAACGAGGTGTTGCAGATCTTGTTTTAGATGGAAAACAACTCTACAAAACAGCACCCGGCGGCTAAGTCGCAGACTTGCGTCATCAACATGGGTGAGCTAAAATAGCTGGCCCTGCGCCTGGCGAGGCTTAGAGATAACCTATCTGTCACACCCTGGCATTTGGGGGAATTTCAAGCTTGTTTCGTCATTTCCTTGCTCGTATGTGTAAAGTACCGGTCGATCTGTGTTGCGTGTCAGGGAGCAAGGGGGCACCTCAAGCACCGGCACTGCCGGACTCGGAGAGTTGCCGGCAGATCGAGCAGTTTGACACATAATAAAGTTAAGCAACCAAAAGCTTTGTCTGAAAGCGCATGAATGTATCAGATGCAGTTGAAGTCTGTGTGCCCAAGGCTGACCCGGGTCTGTTGACAATCCGAGGCGGTGCAGAACCTTGAGATAAACAGGCAAGACCACATTGTATCACTTCTTGCGAGCGTCTATAAACAAAAACGCGTCTACAGTCCGCTCTCTTCGATCCATTCCAGAAGCTCAGTCGCCCACTCTCCACACCTCACAGCTTTGCAGCCCTTCACGCAGTTGTCCATTGGAAGACGAGATTGCCAAGATGGTCTCCCTCTTCCGGAAAGACAAGGCCAGTGTGCCCAGCGAAAGCCAAGCCAAGTCCCGTAAACCAAAGGACACACCCTTCCTTCAGCAGCGAATGAAAGCCTGGCAGTGAGCTACCCCGCCAGCAGCCATGATGCCCGGTAACCTGACTGACAACATTTTCCAGGCCCATCTTCACCAACAGAACATCGATCCAAATATTTCTCGTCTTGGGGCTCCTTTTCATGCCTCTAGGGGCCTTTTGGCTATCTACAAACGAAAAGGTCTGTCACCTCAACACATGTCTCTCTCTTGCTGACACTCCTGGCTGGTTCAGGTCAGGGAGATTCGCCTTGACTATACAACATGTCACGAAATCGACTTGAAGGACGAATTTGAAACTATGCCTGATGAGTACATCACCAAGCGGTTCAAAGCTTCATCCACTGGTCAGCCTGTGGTGCAGTGGAAACGGACTGACCGACCAATCACATTCGATCAAGTTACCAACAACTACACCATGTGCACCATCAACTTCTACCTTCCTGAAGACCTTGAACCACCCGTCTTGTTTTACTACCACCTTACCAACTTCAACCAGAATCACCGAAAATACATCAACTCGCGCCACAAGGGCCAGTTGCAGGGCAAGGATGCCAGCTCATCGTCCATCAAAGATTCGTGCCATCCTGCAGAGACTAGCATGTCTGTCCAAGACGGCCAGGAAAAGATCATATATCCTTGTGGAGCCATCGCCAACTCAGTTTTCAATGACACTTTTGCAACCCCCAAGAGAATTCTGGACCCATCAGACACCGGTTCCCGCATCCAGACGATTGCGTACAACATGTCAAGAGTAGGAATCACGTCTAGCCAAGACAAGTCGCTTTACAAACCAACCAGCTACTCGATTCCCGAAACCGCGGGGGCAAATGACAGCATCATTGTCCCTCCTCCCAACTGGGCTGCAAGATATCCTCGGGGGTATCACCGTAGCAACATGTTTAACCCGGCGGAGGATGAGGCCTTCATGATCTGGATGCGCACAGCTGCGTCCCCGTCATTTGCTAAGCTCGCAATGCGCAACAATGACCAGCCCATGAAGCGGGGCTTATATCGACTGGAGATGTTTTCACGTAAGTATCTAATCTACAGGGCCTATTACGTAGCAAGGTTTTATGACTAACTCGAGCTCTCCAGATTTCCCTATTCATAAGAATGGCGGGAAGAAGGCCGTCATTATCACCTCTCCCTCTTCAGGTGTCAGCCACAACAGTTTCTTAGGGACAGCATACATGATCACAGGGTCTATCAGTCTTGTACTTGCCGTCTTGTTTTCGCTTTCGACTGTGCGTAGGCAACGGCCACTGAAGGATCATGTCTATCTTCATCGGTAGTAGGCGTTGGAAGTGGATTTCTAGACTTGTGTGGGCTGTCACTTGATAGAACGTTCGAGGCAGAGGATTTGAGCAACTCCTGTGTGTTTTATAGTGATTTTGTTGTGTAGTTCGATTTATTAGACCGAGTTTCAACTTTGGAATCTTTGTATTACATTCGTTCATATCGTGAACTAACATGCTTGATGTAGATGGTGCTTAATCCATAGTGCTTGTTAAAGTCAGGTCAAGCGAACATAAATGCCGAGTTCGTTTGTAATAAAGACTTTTATACCTAAGATATGTCAAATCTTGCGACATAACACGGTAGATAGTATCAAAACACTGGAATCAACTCTTGCTCTATACTTTTTGGTGTTGGTATCAATGACGTCTCCACGAGGAGTTATCAGCCACGATATAAAAGAACACAATAATAAACGCATGTTGCTGTAGAACACCATAATTGCTCCATACTTATCATCTATTGACAAGCCCCTCTGGTCCTCAGAACATCCACAATCCTTACAGTGCAGGCGTATACTTCTTCCTTAGACGCTCTCCATAAAAATACAAGACAACGGGCACAGGAATCAAGGAAATGGCTATCAGTCCCAAAATCGTATTTCCCCAGCCCAGTCCCAGGGAGTCATACATCCTCAACCCACTGAGAGGTAGTAGTCCACCAACCAAAGATCTAAATAATGTGATGGCGGCCGATCCTGACGATGCGTACGCCGGGTAGGAGTCGATTTGGTAGTTTTGAAGGCTCATCTAAGAATTAAATCAGTGGTTAAACACCAATACAGGCGTGGTGGTCGAAGACTTACAGTAGCTCCCATCAGGCCAAAACAAAGAACAGCCACGGCAAGCATGGGCACAATCCAGTGAACTCGTTCCTCAGTGGTCCATCCGTAGATAAACATTCCGGTGCAGAATGCAAATCCCACCGGGACAGTGGCCCATGGTGTCAGCTTGACCTCTGGTCGGTAGGCCGTCCCTGGCTCTTGATCCTTCTGAGCCCTCTGCACAAGATAGTCGGCGAGGTGCCCGTATGAGACTACACCGATCATCATCCCGATGCCAGCTGGTAGAAATGACAGCCCAAGTGTTCCTTCGCTGAAGTTGTACTGGTCCGCGTAGACAAAAGAAAAAGTTGCGATCAGGAGGTTGAGGATGCCATAGGCGATACCGACGTAGAGTGCAATGATCGTGACCATAGGCGTCTTGAGGAGAAATTTGATTGGGCGGATGATGGCCAGTTTGACCAGTTCGTGGCTGCGTGTATCCATCTTGGAACGCAAGGATTGGTTGCCAGTTTCTTTGCGAAGTCGCCTAACTCGACGCTCAAGCAGAGTGGCAGCGTATGTTTCCCGCATCAGCAGTAGCCCAACGAGACCCAAAACTCCTCCCTGTAAGGCATCAGCATATCAAACCGTACCTTGAACCTAGATATCCTCACCATGATAGCCAAGATCCAGTAAACCCAGCGCCAACCGATGTATTCCACGACATATCCTCCGACGACGGGCCCAACGCAGGGGCCGAGAAGAGGTCCCATGGCCCAGATGGACACAGCTCTCCCTCTCCATTCAAGATCCACGATATCGATGATACTTCCGACTCCGACCGTAGTCGGAGCAGATCCAAAAACTCCCATCAGCAAGCGAAAGGCAAGCAGCTCACCCATGCTGTCGCTTAAAGCCGCGCCGACACAGATGAGCACAAATGCCAAGTTTCCGCCGTGGTATATGTAGACTCGGCCGTAGATCTCGCTCAAAGGTGCGAAAACGAGTGGTCCGAATGCGTATCCGATGAAATAGATGGAAACTACAAAGGTGGCTAAGAGAGACGAGGTGCTGTTGAATTCGACCATGATCTTGGCAACTCCAGGTGCAAACATCGAAGATCCCTAGGATTTTATGTTAGGAGACGTTTAGAGAGGACTTTTCGTACGGGCCATACCAATGGTCTAGAGGTAAGCAGATGCAATGTGCGAGGTCAGCCAAGATTCCAAAACTAAGCAAGGGTATATCTGGTATGAACCCACGAGATAATTGTCAAAAGAGACATTAGAGCAATGTTGATCCATTTCTTTCTTGCTGGCCAATTCATTGGGTTCTCTGGGTCATCAGGCCCGTTCCATCCAATGATGTTCGGATCATCTCCATCGCTCTGACAAGATGTGCTCGGAGGGTCCTGATTTTCGTTTTGTGGAGTCTTCTCAGCAGAATCGGAGCTATTCGAAGTTGTAGTCTCGTCCATGTCGACGAGATTCAGTGGTCATGAGTGAAGAATTCCGGATGAAAGGAGAAAACTGCTAAAAAGATCAATGCTCTTAAAGAAAACATCCTGACACATTAAAAAGTTGTGGCAGGGCCATCATGGCAGGTCCTCCAGAACTGCGGAGTCTTGTCCGGATCCAGGGCATGCTCTTGGCTGTTTTTTCGCGAGGTAGCTGTGGAAAAGCGACGGCGAGAACGATATCGAGAACGAGATGGCCCTAGCCGAATTGGGTTAGCAAGATGGGAGAAGGGGGTCATGAGGCGAGGTTGCAAGGGGTCGTAGGGCCTGAAATTAATGCATCATGAGCACCGCCTCAAAGCCAAGTGGGCTCCAAAGTGGCCTCGGTACTGGAAAAGAGAATACGAGATGAGAGTTGTAACGGGAGAGATGCATGAGGCGGCTTCATTATTGGCAACCGGTTTGGGCAATATCTACTACAAGGGACATTGACATGGCCGAATGGAAGAATATGTATATAAAAGAAGCTTATTACTCGGAACCCCCAGACTGACCATAAAGCACCATGTCAGTAGGCCACTGAATGAGCTCTTCAAAGGGTGTACCCTTGACCTGCGCAGCTATCGGGTTCAGCACAGCGGCTGCCCATCCCCTGAGGAACCAGCATGATGCTTCAGCCAAGTGTAAGAGAACACAGTAGTGAGCTAGAATGACCATGGCCGATGGTTGCCGCTGCCTTGCCAGGTCAACAAATCTGGCGGAAACCCTGATGGGCCAGAAGAAGACGGCTCTCATCTCGGACGGGGTCTCGGGGTGCAGCGCACGAGTGACTGCAACGACACTATCAATGAGAGAAGTACCGGCCTCGAAAATGACTCTGCTGTCTTCATCAAATGGTGTCGGCGGGACGGGAAACCGAACCAAGATCGATGACATCTCTTCGCCTACCGACTGAAGGTGTGGTGCCGAGATGCTAGGATCGGAGGGCCATTCGAAGAGCGCGCTCAATGGCCCCGAACGCAGATCAACCTCGGATGAGGAGAGAATTGTAGAAATCCCGTGGATTGACCTAAAAATGTCCAGCAGACTGTCCAGACAAGGGACATTCGCACCAGCACTGTTCTCGCAAGCTGTGTTGCATGCGCCCTCGTCACGATAACTAGCCAATCGTCCAAATGCATTGAATGCGAGGAGAATGGACGATAGATACAACGGGTGGCAAGAATGCGGTGTCACATCCTGCATCAGGGCACTTCTCATCCCTTTGATAGACTCATTCTGGTGTTGCGAAGCAAGGTGCCAGTACTGACTTCGGGTCTCGGGGTGAAGGTAGGCGAGATGTAGAGCTGAAAATGATAAGATTTGGTGGAGGAGGTAGTCGTGACAGAAGGCCAATCGGGGTACCGTGTATTGAAGGGTCTCCTGGGTGTTTTTGGAGGCTGATATTGCAAGGTAGCCTGTCGCGGTGTAATGGTGTATGAGCTCCATATCCTTCTTCGCGTTGCTCTCGCCTGTCGGCAAGCATCCGTGTGCAAAGGTTGAGAGGAAAGGAAAACCGTCTGTCGAGGTCGATTCGGCGTCGCTGGCCGTGGACGAAAGCTGTGAAGGTGGCTCGGGTGAAGGTATCTTGACACGAAATAAATGTGTCAGCAACTATGCTCGAGGAGCGAACAAACCAAGAAAGAACAGCCCTTGACACCTACTCACCGGATGAGGTATCTTTGTCGCCTTTGATGGCTTGCTCGCATCTTGAAGTGAGCAACGGAGCGAGTGCCTAGCGCATGCGGAACACGGAACTTTCTCATCGCACTGCAGGGAAGCGCAATGCTTCAGCAAACCTGATGGACCGGACGTTGGGGGATGCCATTGATCGATACCTTGACCCTACGCTGCCTGCACGTAAGACAGCCATTTTTAGACTTTTTGTATCCCAGGCGCCTCATGATGGATAAATGGGGCCCCAGAAGTAGAGGATGAGCAGCTTCGAGTTGATGGGTGCTACAAGTCGGTAGCGGAGACCAGATGGAGAGAGGTGACAGTCGTGAGCAAGGTGTAAGAAAGTGTCCAAAACTCCCAGCAACCCACCCATGCATAGCACTGCCCGCAATTACGCGTCTACCGGTTAATGGCGGATATTTAGTTACAGGGTCAAATCCGCCAAGCGGGAAAGCTCACGTGTAGGGCGTAGGGTGTGGTATGTGTTTCGAACAAGGGCGTAGGGCTACCAATTGTGGTTAGAGGAATCAGCGATGGTCCAGAGTGGCAAGCATTTAACAGGCCTTTCTTTTGCTCAATCCAGCTAAGAGACCAAAAGACATAAGGAAGATGTAGACAACGGCGATAGACTCAAGTTATGATCAGAAAGGCAACGTTGGGAAATATCCTGATTGCCTCACCAAAGATACTGCTCCCTGGCCTCTAGAGGCAGAGAAACACAAACCAACTGCACGACGCTGTGTTGCCAAGTCAAACCCATTTCAGATAACACTTGCAACACTTCCCTTCCCAGATTTGAGAAGACTCCAGTTTTTGTTCTTGTCTTATTCGCCTTTGATTTGGTCAAGGCTTGGTTTTCAGTGTCAGCGGACTCGTCAACACCATATGTAAGACATCTTACAAGTCAATGAGCATCAGGTGCAGAACCAAGATGCTCCAAATAGCACATTCTATAGGGACGGCACCGCATATAAGAGGCATGGAAAGCCATGGAGCTTGGTTTTCTGACTTTCGTAATACCAGAAGTACCCAGCCTAGGCCGAGCATACAGAGGTGCGTCGGAGACAGACTCAGTGGGCGGGAGATGTCGGAAGCCATAGCGGCGGTTAACCGATTGAGGGATGCGTCCCAGTATGGAGATATCTCAAGAAATTTGATATGAGGTTGAAACCAAGGTATCAGGCTTGAGGCAAGGCAGTCTTTGTAAAGCAATGAGTGTCAAGTAGACAGACACTGCACCTTCCTTGCGTCCCATAAATTAACGGGAAGCCATTAAACTATTATTCTACCAACTCAAATTCGAGTAATATGATATGCTGTCAAAAGGAGAGAGTTGCGAAAGGAGATGCTTACTGGAAGACGCGCGTCCGCCCGGACAGCTCACCGTTATTAACTTCCGCGCCTCAACGCCGCTTTTAATTGGCATGAAAGGCCAACCGCACTATCCAGAACACCGAGCCCAAGCTTTAATTTAGATTCCATGTATTGCTTAACTCCCATGAGAGCTCAGCCCCTCATACATAGGACACATTGTTGCTCCGCAGACCGCGCCTTTGGTACCCACCGCGTCAGCTGTGACGTATCTTGCGGCCAATGCAGGTCATCTTGAAGGCAAGCCACGAGATTAGTCCAATCGCATCTATTTGAGGTATAAGTAGCGTAGGTAAAAACTCAAAGAACGGAGAAATATTGTGTCCGCGTTTCAAGAAGGACGCGTAACCAAGTAACCCGGCTCACTAGATGGTATTCAGTTGTCAGCTGCAACCCAATCGAGTGGAAGAGCACACATTACCGACCGATTGATCATGGTTGTGCAGAGATAATTATGAGAGGAAGACATCTAATCACTTAATATGTGGTGCCTAATTGCCTAGCCAGAATCGACGTGGAGGTTGCAAAGTATCTTCTATTCTGATTCAATCATTAAGGGCAAAGTAGTCGAAGAATATAGGTGGATGTCCGGGTGGCAGAAGAATAAAAGTGATACCTTGGGTTTTACGGTGTTTCACATCATTGGGCTTTAATGCTGACATGTGTTTATCAGTGTGTTCTTTGACATTGTGCCCGACAACTCCTCTTGGGGGCGTCATTGATATCAACAATAGTGAGACCTTGGACAGAGCGAAGTGAGGTAGACATTGGTCAGTCAGTATTAGAGTTAGCCAGGAAGCTTAAGCTTCTCTATTTGAATAATCCTTACCGATGTAAACATTTGAATACCAGTCTCGCATTGATATGGCATTAATTTCTGATCTCATTCCGCTGGTTCTCGAAACGGATTAAGGCGAAGCATTCATTCTACTCATTGCTAATTCTACAGGCCTGAAATTATCTCAAAAATCCCTCTTCTTTTTCATTCACCGTCTTCTATGGCATGTTTTCCATGGCCTATAGCCCAGATCAGCCCTAAGGTGCTTGCGGAATAGACTACCCTTGTTGTCTCATTCAGCAAAGATAACTTCAATGGGCGTAAATATCTCTCTTATAGGCTTGTCTTTGTTTGTGTACATTCAGATCTGAAAGATAGATGTGTTAGGGAAGGAAACTTTACGCTACTCAGGAGCATTAAAACTATCCGTCAGGACTAATTAAATAACTGTGAAGATTAGAGATTTGCTGAGAATTTCTAAAATGGGAGACATGAATTTGGTGTTTCTCCTTCCCATGTTTCTTCGAGAAGTAGCTTAGGTTCGACGAGAGGAGGTGTCTCATCCATGGATTGTCGTTGTAAGCCTGGCTACACGCCCAAACCACCATCACACATCCCTTCTCACTACCATCACAATCTGGCCTTCTCGCTAAACGCCTAAACACCCCTTGTCCTGGGGTCCGAAGTGTACTAATTTCCGGTTTCTCACACTTGTCTCTGCGGTGAACTGAACAAGTCGCTCAGTGACATTGATCATCCGCTCCTAAGCTACATTAGACCATCTCACGAGAAGATGATCCTCCTGACTCGCGCTTCTACGGCAGATTTGGGCGGTGAGAAGAGCATTGTTATGTAGATCACCCCATCATTAATATGTGGCTGACATCATCACGAGGCCTTTTGACCGACGCTTGGTGAACATGAGAATGCACAAGGCAATAGTCCAGACTGATCAGCTCGTATTCATCTGGAGAACAGTCAATCCCCTTAACCCTTCTTGGCAGCATTTCCGCACATTGAGACAAACTAGGTAATGCCTAAAAATATCATGCCTCCAATTGGCTCGGTAGTCATTTGTGCTAAGCTTGGTAGCGTTAGAGGTAAGGGGTTGACGGGGAATAGTGCCATCGCCCATTCTCGAACCAGCCTTTGCCCAAAAATAAACCGGCACCAGTCAGGCAAGTTTTGGCGTTGCGGTTCCGGCTTTTAGTTTCTACCCCAGCAGATCGTTCTAGGCCCTGAAAATCCCCAGATGGCACTTTTGAGGCGTTCGTATTGTGCTTAGAGTGCCGCTACGGCGACGGCGAAGGCGAAGCGGTAACTGAACCTGGTGAGGTCATTCACAGTTCCGAAGCCGATGATCCGTTCCTGAGTGAGGTCATGGCTCTATTAATACATTTTTGCTACTCATAGAAGAACTATAAAACCAGAGAGTTGTGGTTGTTGAAGGACATCATCATCACTCATCAACACTCTCATCTTACAACAGCCTCTTCTCTACATCATCCATCACTCACACCTCATCCACACCTCAACCTCAACTCCCAACAACCACATCTTTCAATCATCACCATGAAGTTTACCGCCGCTTTCGTTGCTCTCCTGTCCGCCACCGGCGCCATAGCTGCCCCGGCCGCCTCTTCCGACAGCGTCTCTATGATGGCCGCCACACCTCAATGGACCATCCAGGGCCTCAGCCGCTCATGCGATAAGCCTGATACCACTTGCACCTGGAACTTCAAGATCAACACCGGCAGCGGCGCTGCTACTGCTTGCAAGTACGTTGTTAAGGGCAAGAGTGCCTCTCGCACCAACGGTGGCCCGGCCAAGTGCGGCACCTTCACCATCACCTCCGGCTGGAGCGGCCAGTTCGGCGCCGGTAAGGGCTTCACCACTCTCTCTGTCGTCAGCAGCAAGAAGCAGATTATCTACCCTGCTTACACCGACAAGCAGCTGGCTGGTGGTAAGGTTGTCAAGCCTGACCAGTCCTACGCCCCTGCTGCTCTCCCCTAGACGACACCTGGCACAAATGTACACTTTGGAGTTGGAATAGAACGCAACTAGATTCTAGAAGAGCACACGATTTATTAAGAATGGGGGGTTCATAACCAGACTTTGGGCGTTGTTTTGAATATGAATAAATATTAATCACATGAAACACCTGCCTCTCCCTTGACCACGTTCTGTCAAGCAACTAACTTGCCTTTGTGACCGACAAGTCGTATGGGGATATGACGATCGTCGCTAAGTGGAGTTTGATTTAAGTATGCAGTCATTAAAATGTTTCTCCCCGTGCTGAGCTCAGTACTGCGCTCTCAGGCAAGCTAGGTTTCCGTCGTGGCCCTTCTAGGTAAGGTGAAGAGACAATCTACTCAGGGAGATATTCATAAAATAAACCATATTTAAGTAGAACTTTGTACTGGAGTAAGACATACGAAAAGCTTCTATTGAGATTCGGAATCGACCTTCACAGTCACATTCCTAATCCTACACCCAGCAGTGGATGGCTCGTAAGATTCATCAAACACACTCCAGAGCCACTTGAATGCTCTCGGTTTCCCATTCTCAATCTCGGAAACATGCTCTCCCACCGTGTTTCTTTCGTAGGTCATGTCGGCACCCCTACTGCAGAACTTGTCCACCGTCGCATCTGTCTGATCCACTGGGCAGAGTTGATCTGCAATGGCCTTGTACACGAACATGGGCATCGCTGGCACTCCTCTGTGACCAAGTCTGACATCTTCATCATATATCTTTCTCAGAACTGGGTCCTGCAAGTCCGTGGCGCCTCCCTCAAAGTAGGCGTAAATGTCCTTGCCCGAGAACTGTCTCACCGCGTCTGCAACATTGATGTGTCGCACTGACAAGAATTCTTCTTTCGTATGTGGGACCAAGCGCGTCTCGAGATATGCTGTTGCTTCAGGATATTGCGAAGTCACGCCCAGTAAGAAGGCGATCAAGGTCCCAGCAATGGGGCTCTTGTTCAAGTTGTCGAAATCGGCCGAGATATTATCGGTAAGACCACCCAGAACTGTCCCATCGATCTTAAGCTCGGGAGTATGCTGTGCCTGCAACTCAGCTGCGGCCAAGGTAGCGTAGGAGCCACCGCTATATCCCCATATCGCAGTGTTAGGTTCAGTGTTGCCGTTTGGGTTTATCAACCCCAGTACCGCACGCAGGCTGTCGAGAGTCGCGTAGCCCGCCTGTTTACTTGCACCGAACGAAGCCTTTGGGCCTTCAAAGTCGGGTGTGTTGACAATCCAGCCCAAGGAGAGCATGTAATTGATGAAATCAGCGTTCGATTTGATACCAAGGTTCGGTTCCCTCTGGGCCATTCTCCAGTACAGGCCAATAGATGGGCTGGAGTCGAGGTTGGCTGAGTTGTAGGCAAACTGATAGGAAAGCAAAGCCGCTTTGCCTGAAGGTGAGAAGTAGAACGATGGAGGAATGAAGAGTGTGGTCACAGCCCAAGATGGCTGACCTCTAGAGTCGGTAGTACGGTAGAGGATATGGTAGGCCGCGGATGGGTTGCCAACAACGGCTGTGAGGTTGCCTGGCGCAGATCGTATGCGAAGAACATCGCCGGGTTGTTTGGACTCGAAACCAGGGGGTGCCGTGTACCAGGGGTCCTGACTAGGAGGTAGAGGCCCCTGGTTGGACATCTTGTCTTCGATTATGGCGCCGCTACATATTTCTGGCACAGCACACAGGTTGAGTAGCCAGTGGAGAGGATGCATGATCTCTGATTGACTTGATGGATGTCTTAGGGATGTTAGATATCTGGCTCCGTCGGTCCTGTCTGAGATCATAACAATAGGTGCGATGATTCAATGGAGGAGGTGAATAAAAGACCTTTTACGTGTGGTCTTGGTGTTCTTAAACCAACTCGATGTTAAATAGTCGTCTCAGTTGTGCATGTTTGTACTCAATATTAGCTGCCAATCGGCCCGGCTGACGTGATATCATTGCATGAGATCCGAAGCGGGGTGATTTTCAATTACCCGGATAAGGACTGGCAGACTTGGTCTATGAAAGGTGACACCCTGAGGCGACACAGCTTCCCGATTAGTACACATGTCGCGACTGGTGATACAACAAGCATCGTCCTAACGCGCTGCGAGGTAAGGAATAAAAGAACGGCCGTGGTTATGACGTTTAGCCTCCGCCCGTACGCACGCTTTTGGGCGTATCGCCTGAACAGTCTGCTCTCAGCCCTTCAAGATGCTAGCCTTCAACTATGGACAAGCGGGTGCGGTGCCAAACAAAACAGTATACACAGTCAACGCAACGAGGATTCTTGAACCTAAGAGACACTGCTTGGGGGGGCTTAAAATCGCCCATCGACTGACGGAGGGTACGTTGAATGGGAAAAGGACCATTGATTCGGAAAGGAAAGGAAAGATACTTCTGGCCACATATAAGTTAATATGTGGGTGATGTACCTGATCTAGGCCCAACCCTGACCCGATCTGGAGTTGTTAAAGAGATACTTCTGATTTGGTTAAGCTCCATGCAAAACTGGGGTATTTTCCTAATCGACGATGGTGCCACTCGGATTCTCGATTGTCCCAAGCATTAACGACACTCCTCAAGGTGCCGAATACAGGGAATACTCAGTATGAGTATTGAACTGCCCAGCTTAGCTATGCCCTTCACTCACGATTTTCCAGGGGTCTCCAGGCTGGCTCTTTGCCGAAAATGGGTTTCCCGCTAACAAGATAAATATCACGCAGCCCCAAGCGTACGTCAGCATCGTAACATCGCTCTTTCTTCTTCAAGATTCATCTTCGCACTCACTTCTTCGCAAGATGTCACGTCGGTCGTCTTCATTAGAGCCTCAAACCGGCGAGACTAGAAGCCACCTCCTTCTTGCACCAACCGAAATCCGGCACATCATTTATGGATACCTGTTACCACATGGAATCCATGTCTTCAGACAAGGAGCAAGGCTAAGCTTTTCCGCTTGTGTCGGAGCCTCCGGTGACGATCAAGATGGCTCTGAGAGGCAGGCGACAGGTGATCCAATGTTTGACACCGTATGGGCGCGCCGCCTAGAGTCCTCCTGGGGTCCTCACTGGCGGTGTGAAGAGCTAGCTTTAAACATGGACAAAGCTCGAGGGCCAGTCTCTCATGTAGACTTCGCCATTGCTTTCACTTGCAGGCAGCTGTGAGTCAATGACAACCAGGGTACAAAGATCTGTACTGACAAAAGTATGACTGCTTCTAGTTATCTCGAAATTCTTCAACTTAATATCCAACACCGGGTTCTTCATGTTACCGACCTCGATGTCCTCATGCAGGTGCTACGGAAGCCAGACAGCTTTTTCAAGGTTACTTCTCAGTTGCCGGACCCTTTTACATCTTCGGTTCTCTGCTTTGGAGAGCTTCATCTTGCACTCAGGCTTCCGCCGGCGCTTCTGGCCAAACTTGAGGATATCATCGAGACTAATGCCACTTCTAACACATCTCCTGGTCTAGGTGAGTCCATTGACACCTGGGGAATCCAAGCAGCCGCATGGCTGCATTTAGCACCACTTCTGTCGCCATCTCTAGAGATACGAAAGCTTCATATCTGGCTGGATCACAAAAGCGACATGTTCTGGTCTATCGTCGATGAGCGCACTATCATGTCAACCTTCAAGCCGTTAACAACAAGGACCGATATAGACATATCCATCAATCTTCCCAAGATCCAACATGGTTTAGAGATGCCATATCGTCACTTGCTAGAACAAGAGGAGATGTTCAAGTATGGTATCAGTCGAAGGGAAATGCAGCGGTACTACGTTAGCCAAAAGCTAGATAGGCATGATGGGCCTGCTGTATGCTGTCAAGAGATAATTACAACTGTTGGTGACGAGATTTCGGGTTTAACAGAGTTGGAGCGGCTTTGCTACAAGGGACAAGAGGAATTGGCATGGGAGTTGAGTGGTGCACATACCCACCTAGGCTATCCATAGATGCTTAGATAGGGCAGAACTCTCATGTCCACGGCAACGAGACCCATCTTTGCTCGCATGTTTCAATACATATAACTTGCCCATGCTACAGTCGTGGCCATTATGGCATGTCACCGGACTATCTCTAGAGGTTGCGAAGGAGGAATAATGCAGACGTGCTTCACGGATAGGATCCGTCTACCTCTAGCTGGTACGCGGTCTGCAGGTTACAGGCGCAAGTATCATTCTTAAGCCAGGTACCACATCACTAGCTATCACATAACACCGACATCTTTATTGCCAGAGAACTATTATGATGGCGGAATCTATTTCACTTCAAGCCCAACCTCGGCTTCACGCTCAAGAAATAACCCCGAGCTCTGACCTTGGGGAAAGTCCATATACTCAATTTACCATGTTTTATCTTCAGTTAACATCATAGAGGGAAACCTCCGACTCAGGTGCCTCGGAGCCATATCTACTTGACCCATGTTGATGTTTGTGTCGAAGCTCCCAACCCCTACACTTCAGAAAACTGCCTGCTTAGTACTATCTGACCACCCCTCTCTCTTCTTCCTATAGCTACCATATTCTCACCCTCGACCTCTTTATTTGATATCATATTACAACTTTATTTCATTAGGTGCACGAAATATGGTCCAGCAGCTCTTACATAAAAGGAGTGATAGAAGGTAGCATGGCTGGCTACTGAGAAATGACACTTGAAACAGTCCGATGTTGAAGAAAATGGCGATTGGACCGGAGACATAAGCGGAGAGATTATAAATTCGGTCTACCAGCTGCACACGTGTTAGTTCTGGCAATTAAGTTTATGCCGTCAAATGATAAGCGCGTAAACTGCTTTTACCATGCCAAGTAGTAAGCTGACTGTGCCATACCACGCCCGCAATAAGCGACGATCATACTCACTTACAAGCTATGGTAATGGCAACAGCGTCTTTATGACCGTATGTAGCAACATACATAAGAGGAAGCAATACTCTACCATTTCGTGGAGCATTGCAATCATTCCTACAAAGACCAATATGTCAGCCTCATACGGACAGTTGATTCTCATTTCTATCCTGGGGACAATCTCCATCTATGCTATTCGCGTTGTCTCAGCCAGGCAACGCGCGAAAGGCGCAAAAGCCCCCCCAGGACCCAAAGGTAGGTGACCATTTCCCTATCTTGAAAACCTATTAACGATCATCAAGGATGGCCGATTGTTGGCAACGCCCCTGAGCTTGCCAGCTCGGACGGAAATCTCATTCCCATCTTCAACAGATGGGCCAAACTCTATGGAGACATCGTCCAGTTCAGCATCTTGGGGGAGAAACAGGTTGTTTTATCCAGTGACAAGATTGCACACGAATTGTTTGTGAAACGAGGCCCCAAGTACTCTGACAGAGGCACGCCTCATGCTATGGCGTATATCACCAGAGATCTCAATCCAGCATTAATGCCCAAGAACGGTACGTTGAAATCCATCTTCCCGGTCTGATCACTGTTGATGTCCATCAGAGGCTTGGAGACGAGAGCGAAAGCTCATTCATAGCGCAATCTCCATCACTTCCAACAACAAATACCTGGAGTTGATGGAAGAGGAGGCTAAGCTTACCATGCGTGATCTGATTGATGACCCCAGTGACTTTGATAACCACATGAAGCGCTATGCTTTTGGGGTCCTCACCAGATCCATGTTGGGCTTCCGTGTGTCTTCGGCAGACGACCCGTTCATCACTGAGACTGACTCCTTTATTGATGAAGCAATGAAGTGTTTCCGGCCAGACGAGTATCCTGGAAACGTCTTTCCATTTCTACGCCACCTGCCAACCTGGGTGGTGCCATCACTTGGAAACATGGAGCGAATCAAGAAGAAGGCGTACGACGAGATCTTCAAGCTTCAGAAAAAGATCGAGCTTTCCGTCCAGAAAGGCACAGCGAGCCCCAGTACTTATCGACATTTTTTCGAAAACAGAGATGAGTATGTGATCAGTAATGAGGAAGCTGGATACGCATTTGACAGCATGATTGGTGGCGGTACCAGGTCACCATACAATGCACTGTTGACTTTTCTGTACCTCATGATGGAGTTCCCTGATTGGCAGGACAAGCTGCAGAGGCATGTTGACAAGGTTGTCGGACCTGATCGACTCCCATGTTTTGCAGATATCCCCAATCTTCCGATGGTCAGGGCAGTTGTCAAGGAGGGCATTCGATATCGCACCATAATGGCGGAACTTGGTATCCCTCACCGACTTGAGGAAGATGACTTCTACCACGGCTACTTCTTCCCGAAAGACACTGTTTTTCATGCGAACTATGCGTGAGTTCATCTTCTTTCCCATATCGTTCCCAGCTAACCCCAAAAGTGCCATTCTCATGGACAAGGACACGTACCCAGATCAGCAGACATTCAACCCGGCACGTTGGCTTGAACCTTCGTATCCAACTTACAAGGAACCGCTTACCGTGCACCCCAACTGTCAAAACTTCACTCCTTTCGGCTACGGCCGCCGGGCATGCCCTGGGTACGACTTTGCGGAGCGCACGTTGGTCATCTTGGTAGCCCAGATCGCATGGGCTTGTGAAGTCAAGAAGCCAATCGATCCGGAAACCAACAAGCCTGTTGTTATTGACATGAAGTACGAGCCAACACCGAACCCAAGGCCTTTGCCCTTTCCGTGTGAGATCAGGCCCAGAAGTGTGGATAGGTCGAAGGTAGTAAAGCTAGAAGCTGCGAGATGTGAAGTTGCGTGAGATTAAGTTGCTTATTATGGAGTACGTTGCTTGGATTGGGACAATGAGAGCATTAAAATCCGGTATCATCTACTGTTCTTAGGTTTGATTCAAGAAATACCCACAGCAAACTTCTCTCAAGTAGCTAAACGCACGAGCTTAAGTGATTGTAGGATCAGACTGCGGGGCATGATGACCGGGATCGTCCCCGTAGCAAATCCTACTTCGGTTGCCGATGTTGACAGCCTTTGATATCAATTCACTTACCCCGCATCTGTCGCCGACAGCTTCCTTTTCTGGTTATCTTTGCCGTAGATATGGATATGGTGCTGGTATTTAAACCCGGTGATAAGACGGTCTCGTCTTCCGCAAGCCATCCCAATCGACCCTCACGTGGTGACAAGACTGCCCGTATTGACCTCAAGACCATTGCCATTTATAAACGCAAGCTCGCTATGATCCAGCGAATTTCTCGAGAGGCCGGAGTCGATGCTTTTATCCAAGCCATAGAACAAAATGGTTGTGTCATCATCAAGGACTTCACAGATTCAGAGTCCCTGGATGAGGCACAAAAAGAGGTCCAACCCTATCTTGACGCCTCCAAGGCTGCAGCCGGAAGTACAGTGGGCGCCTTGAACGGCGGCACTGCGATATGCACACGTCTAATCGGGAGGAGTCGAACAGTTAGAGAGAAGTTCTTTTCCGACTCCCTGTATCAGGTATGTGTTCATCCGAAAACAAGTTCTTGAAGTTGTATCCTGGTTTATCTAGGCAGGATATCGCGGAGCATTTCATCGGCCTCGAGACTACGTGCTGGTATGGGAATGAGCCGTCTGTCACCAAGTCCCATCCGCTGCTCTCCATCGCCATCACCATGGACTCGCAGCCGGGGACAAGTGCCCAAAAACTACACCGAGACGATAAAAATCATCACGCAAGACATGAAAAGGCCGGAAAGTACACCAAGAGGCGAGACATGCTGTTGGGTCTGTTTGTCCCCGCGTGCGACACCGTCAAAGCCAACGGAGCGACTCGCGTTGTTCCAGGCTCCCACCTCTGGGGAGATGACAAGCCCGATTTCGGACCAAACGGTGACACTGGTGTTGTCGATGCCGAGCTTAAACGGGGAGAGGCTTTCGTCATGCTAGGAAGTGTCTATCATGGCGCGGGAGAGTACTCCCTGCCAACCGGGAGCAGAACTGTGCACATCATGTTCATGTGCAGCGGCGTACATCGTCAGGAGGTGAGACAGAAACTGATTCGCCAAGTCATCTCGTTGACGTTTTCCAGGAAATTCCTTTTCTAAGCTACCCGATCGAAGAGGTCAAGACCTACTCTCAACTTGTTCGTGACCGGCTAGGTTGGAAACAGTCTGAACCAAACCTGGGATGGGTTGATCTTCAATCTCCCGAGTATTTACTAGAATAAGTTCAGAAGAGCAGCACTCAGGATCGAATACGCATGGTTGCTTGTACAAAGCGCTTGCTTGCATCTCCTGCTCATAGGGCACTCGGCTTCACGTGTTGACGTGCTGGCTATGCAAAACGGTTATGTAGAGGATACAGGGCACATAACAAAGTCAAACGCACTTGGAACTTGCTGTTCTGCTAAGAGTCTCCCGATTCGCATCGTCACTTCTCCCCTGGGATCTCCTCCAAGGAGGATTCAATCTAACAAAAAGGGACCCACCAAACCTGGGTGGATACCAAAAAAGATGTGGTTCCGCCCGGGATCGAACCGGGGACCTTCTCGGTGTTAACGAGATGCCATAACCAACTAGACCACGGAACCCGTGTTTGATGGGAGATGTTACGCTGTGCACAGGCCATGTGCTCAGAGTTCTCAAGGGTAAGCAGAATGCGAGTGGCCTGAGGAGGAGGGAATGGGGAAAGGCGTCGCTCCATTTTCGCGCAGTGAGAATGGGTTGGCTTGCCTTTTCCGACTCCTGCTTGATCGTCATCGCGCTCGCTTGCTTTCATTCCTCGCTCCCCAAAGTGGGGTGAACCCAAACAACATGGTGCTTCTTTACTACCGCCCCCTGAGGGTTCACTGCTTCCGAGCATCCATCTGTGCACGACGAGGCCTACAACTCTGGTGGAAAATCTGAGCGCAATCCTGCCGCAACGCCAACATTCTCATCCATGAGATGAACGCCTAACATTGGGCAAACAGTTGGTAAAACAGGGGGCTAGGAGAATGTGGCTTGCGACTCCCTGTTCAGCTGCTCCACTGCCCCGTCTCGTTTGCGTGGCTTGGGTTCTGTTAGGCGAGAGGAGGTTGGGTCAGGCAGCACAGTGTGGAACTGTCTTGAGCGGCTCTCGCGGATCTCGGGGTACCTCTAGGACTCCTCACATCGGGTGTTTATCCACGCTCCAGGTTAGCAACGTTGAACAATGAAGGCATGTGTACTCCGTACCACAGCTCGATATCCATTGCTCTTGATTGACGTGTAAGCAAACATTTATCTCGAAGTCAATAATATTAAGTGAGATAGTAGCGATGTGTCAAAGCACCTTGAATTCTGTGGTAGAGCTAACCGTTGATTTCTTGCGAATAATATTGTTGACGATGGTTGAGCAGAGGACAATCATGAGTTTTCATCCATGGCTACTCTTGTCCAACATGACAGGGATGGTGATTCCCCCCCTTTCGGAAAATGACAATAATAACCTAAACATCGAATGAAGAGCTTCATCCTCGTCTCTGGCAAGAAACATGAGCAGCGTCAAGCATATTAATGATGCTGTTCCCTCTGAGAGTATAATCAGATTTACCAGAGTCTCTGATACATACGACCATACCCATCGGAGAACTCGGGATCCCGTCCGCTCTCCCATAGATAAGCCGGTGAGGGGCGGATTAGTAGTTGGGTCGGTGACGACCAGCGAATCCCCGCTGTTGTATGTTTTTGCTCCCTTTACCTGTGCGTGAAGAATGTAGTTTTTCTTTTTGGCGTTGGTTGATCCCTTTTGCCAGCCATCCCTGGCTCGTTGCTCTCAGTTCTTTTGTAGTCGAGACCAGCCTGCATTTTTTTTGTTGTCTTTCTCGTTTCTCCATTGCGCAAGCTCATCCAATCACCGCGATCGCTGGCACCCGGAGCGAGCTGTTTACAGCGACGTCCGGCTCCACCTTCTGGTGAGGGACCTTCATGGAGAATACTCGTTCGCGACCCATATCCCCTTGTCCTTCTCTCCCAGATGTTGACTCGGAACCGGTACTTTAGTAGCTACTGTATCGGTCCAGGGCAAGCAAAAGTGATTGATCTGCTTCAGCGCGGGAAGGGCTCCGGTGTCCGAGTAGAGATCTAATCCAATTACGGTTAGTGCCGGACTTTTCCACTCTCGCCTACGATAAGGTGCTATCGTCACTACCCAGAAGTTTGGTGCTCTGCAGTTAGTGCCCTAATATCGAACTGATTACAGTCTGGAAGAAGAGACCACTGAACGAAACAGCGAGAAGGGTTCGGGACGATGACTTAAGAACGGTCAAAGAACTTGTGTGATTACTCACATACACCGACCTCTGACAAAAGCGCCAGCCAGGCCGGTCCATTCTCATGACAAATACAATCTGATAGAATGAATGGGGTTGAATGTTGGGGGCGAGACTTGATGCCGCCAACCTGGGGGGTCCGAACGATTGCCTAAAAGGGTAGGCGCTTTTCTTGGCATCACACAACGATTGCAAGCACCATAGTCCAAAATGGAGTCTTGGAAGACCGTTGTCTGGCATGAGCATGAGAAAATCTAAGCATAAAAGGCTCTCTGGATCCTCATCATTTCTCAAACGAAAGCACACAAATCACACTGAAAACTCGTGTAATCCTCTTGATATCTCTTCCTCTCAACGGCCTCTGACAATTATCCGCCGTCCCCGACTCATTGAGCACCATCTCAAGTAACAATGGCTTCTACCGGAGAACCGTCCATCAAGCTGGTGCTTGGAACAGCAAATGTAAGTGGTGACGCGACAAATTGTGTGCTCAGATGTCGTTCCTAACAACCCCAGATCGGTGACACATCGATTGACCCCATGGCTCGTTTTAATAGCCCTGATGAGGTCAATGGTTTTCTTAACGCCTTCGCTGCTCGTGGCCATCGTCAACTTGATAGCGCACGCGCTTACTCTCCTCATGCCCCGGGTAGTTCTGAACCCAGGATGGGGGCGGTTGCTGTGGGCGATAGATTTGTCATCGACACCAAGGTCAACTCGCTTCAGCCTGGCAGCCACACCAAGGAGAAGATCCTGAAGGAAATCAACGCGTCCTTGGAGGCATTGAAGATCAAACAGATCAACATTGAGTACTTGCATATGCCAGACCGGTCCACCAAGTTTGAAGAGGCCTGTGAAGCCATGGATCAAGCACACAAAGAAGGGAAGATCAAGCACTGGGGTCTGTCCAACTACAGAGCTGATGAAGTTAAACTTATCGTCAAAATTTGCGAGGAACGCGGGTTTGTCAAGCCGACCGTCTACCAAGGCCAATACAACCTCATTGTGAGGAGTGGTGAGAAGGATCTGTTTCCCCTCTTGCGAAAGGAAGGCATCGCCTTTTATGCCTACAGCCCTGCTGCTGCTGGATTTTTTGCTGGCAATCACAAGAAGGTCAAGGCTGGCGGGCGATATGATAAATCGGTGCGTTATCCCAATCAAGAGGATTTTCTAAACTAACATTTCCTGTGCTTCTCCAGCTCACTCTGGGTGGTATTTATGCTCAATTCTACTTGAAGCCGTCCATCATGGCCGCCACGGAAAAGGCTCTTGACGTCGCATCTGGCCATGGAATTAGTGGCCATGCTGCCGCTCTTCGGTGGACGGCGTATCACAGCCAGCTGAGCAAGGCCCACGGGGACGCCATCATCATCGGAGCTTCGAGCCCAGAGCAGCTTGAGTCAAACATTGACATGATTGAGCAGGGCTCGCTGCCTGATGACGTGGTGGCAGCTTTGGAAGTCGTGTACGAGGAAATTGGCGATGAGGTCTCGTATCATATGTAGGGCAGGGATGGTTGTCTGCCGAACTGAACTAGGCCGTATGTAGTAGGAGCAAGTCTTGGCAACCATGACTAGGAAATCTTAGCTGCTTTCTGACGCTGACAAATGGCGTGTTGACGAGGACCCGGCAACCAGTGTTCTCATCTTGGCAGATAAACCGACTGTTTTGAGGCAGTGATTAAACATTCATGTCCAGGGACATCTGATTCTTTGAAACAATGGAGTTTATCAACGTTGAACACCCAGTCCAGCCCTCTTCGTCTGCGGGCTCAAGCCGACAGATTCACTCTCATGCCGCGCGTGCCGCCCATGCACGGGCCAGAAGGCTGCGGATGGCCAACTATCTGCGCGAAACGAACAGAAAAAGGATGCCGCAAGAGATAGCAACAGTTTCTACTAAAGAAAAACAGTCTTCAGTTGACCGAGGCGAAACAAGTCTGCCAGTTCCGAGAGTAATTCCTGGAGCCTTTGAACACGAGCCCCTCGCAAGTTTTATGCGGTCACTGGATCCTAAAGAGGTTTTCATGTTTGATCATTGTGAGCGATCCTGCTTTGTGCTACCGTTGTTCAGTTCTGGAAGAGTAACCACAAGCTAACGTTGCTCTAAGATGTAAACGTCGTTGTTCCCTATCTGGATCTTCACTGTCCAGTGATGAAGCACCTTGGTGGAGATCGCCATTATAGGAGACAAAATTGGATACTCTTTTCCTCAACTGAAGTCGACCTTCTCAAGGGTTTTCTTCTCGCAGCGTGTCGTCACCTATACATGGTTCACTTGGAGAAAGAGTTCGGACAGCTTGCGATCCAATACAAGCTGAGCTACGTCCAAAGCCTCCGCGAGACGATTGTAGCAATAGGGCCAGCCTCAAGCCGCATGGCGGTGGCAAAAGCCTTGGTTCTGAGTATCGACGAGGTAAGCCTCATCTCTATCTAGATTCAAGGATTGCATACAGGTAGAACTATGGACTGATTTGGCTATGAAGATTATGCTCGACGATCTTTCAATGGCCATCAAGCACGTCATAGGAGCTGCTGAGATTGTGCAGGCAGCAGGAGGACCTGAGGCTCTTGGATTGAGTAATATTGTTCAGTATATCCTTGGCAGTTGTCTTCGTGGCCACCCACTTGCGGATTGGGATCCAGTGATGATAGACTGCGGCGCTGCGTTCATGAAGCCGGAATCGGCTTGGACTGTGGTTCGTTAAGACCAATCACCGACCAGTATTGGGCATTTAATGAAGCCCTCAGGTCGCAGTGACGCCAAGTAGCCCACCTGGTGGATTAGAAATCGTCAATGAAGAGACAAATCCTTGCAGCCCGCGGAAGTGCTAGATGCGATAAAACTCCCAACCTGTTGTCGCCTCCCAGATCTAAAACGATGTGGCAACACAGGTGAACAGAAAAGTCAAAACAAATTTTGACAAGACAACATCGAATCTGGTTCTATTCATCGTCGTGAAAATGATGATAGTGTCCTCATCGGCATCGTTACAGCTGTATCTCCCCCTTCGTCCTTGCGGTCTGTGGATGCTACCCGGAACATTTCGCAATCGGAGCCGTTGTTGTCAAACCTCCGTGTGCTCGACTCGCTATCTTCCTTGCTGACGCAACCCCCATTCCGTAGAGCTCGAACAAACCAGGGCTTTCTTCCCGGCGCCTTCCAAGTCCAGTACTCCTTGAGATCATACTCACGCGGCTCTAGTCTGCCGCCAGATAGCCGTACAGTTAATCCGACCAATCCATTGATGGCTGCATAGAGAAACATGCCTCTGAATATATTATCAGTCAAGTGCCTGGGAAACAATTGGTGTTGACTTACGCAATGAGGCCATAGGCGACACTGTATGAGAATGGCACAAAGGCGATCACGACGAATGAAGGGAGGGTGTCGCCAATGTACCGCCAGTTAATCTGAGTCATTTGTCGAGCCATCATGCAACCAACCTGTGACTTGTGTTAGAATCTGCGCAGAGGGGGAAAGCCTTCTCAAGACACTTACAAGAATCAGAGTTGGACCAGTCGCCCAGGGCGGAATAGAGGCAAAGATTGGAACAAAGAAGACTGAGACGAAAAAAAAGAGACCAGTCATCATTGACGTAAGTCCAGTAAGCCCTCCTTCAGCGATGCCAGCACCGCTCTCAATGAAGGCGGTGACTGGAGAGCAGCCGAAAAGCGCACTGATGGAGATGCAGATGGCATCACAGCAGTATGCGATAGTTGAGCGAGGAAAATCGCCGTCCTCAGCGTCAACAACGCCGCAGAACTTGACCATCGAGTACAACGTTGCGGTGGCATCGATGATATCCACGTATAGGAAGGTGAAAAGTGCGAGCGCGAACTGAGACCCATGGGCTGCAACATTCCACTCAAGAGCATTCAGGGTGTGTCGTATAGGTTGGAAAGATACGACCTTTTTGAACAGGTCAAAACGCGACTCTCCTTCTGCTGTATGCGGGAAGTAGGTGATGCTTGTCTCGCGTCTAATGACTTGTTAGCAAGGGGCCTTGGATCCGAAAGAGTGGGATATCCTCACGGCCAAGAAACGATAGAGACTAGAGCAATGCCAATGACAAAGGCGTATTTAACGCGGAAAGCCATGAGATAGGCTGTCAAAATACCTCCTGCGAAGATGGCTGTCCAGAGCTGTGTCGTTGTCAGTATCTCGTGCGTATCTGGAAGCTTCAGCAAGTACCTTGGGACTTGACATGAGTCCACCATCACACATTTGAGTCTGAGGGTCAATCATCTCAATGGGGCAGCCTGCGATAGCCAAGGGCGTGGCCTTGTAGCCTCCAGTGATGGCACCGATGCCAGCCGAGTAGGACAATCCAATTTCCGTGAGAAATAGACCGATGCCTACTCCTGTTGCTGTCTTGATGGTGGCTGGGATGAGTTTGACGAGCCATTGCCGCATGCCCGTCATGGCCAAGAAAACGAAGATGAGGCCTTCAGTGAAGACTGCGGTCAAGGCCACGCCGTATGGGATATGGCCTGATCCATTGTAACCGACGACTTGAAACGCGAAGTAGGCATTCATGCCCATACCGGGGCTGTTTCTCATTAGTGTCCAATTTTGCTTGTCGCCTCAAGAGACTCACGCCAAAGCGACCGGGAGGTTGGTGCAGAGACCAAATAAGAAGCTGGAGAGAGCCGCAATAGCAGCTGTTGCAGTAATGAGATCCCTTCTGACCTCTCTAGGGAGGTTAATCGTTTAAAACGCATGCCGGGTCTTGAAATATGTTCTCACCTTCCTTGCACGCCATGTAGCTGACGCTGTTGTCGCAGTCCACCCGATTCTCCTCATCGCATGGGCAAGTGCCGCCAGTTTGTGAAAGAACAGTGGCCTGTATATCAATTGATTAGTGCCTGGGCATAAAATGGGATAATCGGTCGGATATCGTACATTGACGGCGATGATGTATGCCATCGTTGCGAAAGTGGTTGCCCCTGCGCGGATCTCATTGTACAGCGATGAGCCAGGGATCTCCTTGGGCTAGAGGAGCTGTCAGCAAACCAGAGCAAGGAAGATGGCCAAATAACGTACATGGCCACTTCCTTCCAACCTGAAAAAACGGCCAAAGCCTGACGATGAGACACGCCTATTGAAGCCGTCGAGTGCCATCGACAGGCCATGGAACTTGGGCTTGACGCTTTCCATGATGACCAGGAGCGCACATCAACAGCTAGACTTCAGTGGTGGCTCTGAGTTTCGCGGCGTTTTACTTGGCGAGATGAGCTGCCTGGAGCACAAAGACGGCAGCATGCCTTTGTGCTAAGGGGAGGCTTGCAAGTTAAGGACAGAGCGGTTCGGATGGCCAACAGGGATGCTGCTCAGTCGCGGAGGAACCCATCCACGGGTCGAGTTAGCCGATCGGCCGTTCCAGGTCTGAACTTTAAGCCACGGCCCTGCAGAGTCACTAAGTTAATCTCTCCCCGTCAACGGAGAAGCACCAATAGATCGCCTGAGACGGGCCGCACTGGGGTCAAAGCAGCGGGATGGGACACGCGACTCGAGTACCGTGCACGAGAAGGGCCCGGGTAGAATCGTTGACATGTCCGATGGACTTCAGCTTTTGGCGAGCCTCTTGCCAGCTGAATCACCTCCAGCTAGCCCCTGGAACTAAATAGCTGGGCAGCTGGGGCTGTCAAAAGCAACACGATTGCCACTAGCTAAGCCACCTGTCAGGTACGTGACGTGGATATGACACTTCCCCAACAAGAGACTGTGCTCTGCATTGGGGAAGGCCTTTGCGGTCTGCCTCGTGCTTTGTTTGCCTTCAAGTGGCGATAGGCTCCCTGGGTGTCGTGAAGGTTGTCTGAGCACATATGAAAGCCACCTCCCGCACGAGCAGCACCTCACACATTATTGTCTGACTTTTGCCTCCTGGTTCTGGCCTCCCTGTCCCTTGAGGCCGAGGAGGAGGGAAAAAAGCCTTCAATTTCTCACCCTCGTAGTGCACTTTCGGCGGCCCCGACTGTTGGGTCTGACGTGCTGTGCTTGAGGCTTGCTGACAATTCAAGTAGAAAAACAGGCTCGGCAGCTGAGAACGAATGGGATGATTTGTTTGCTTTTCTTGTTACCGACGCAAGCGCCAACAACAGAGTTTCCAAAGCTAAGACAAAATCGACATGCAGGCCACGCGTTTTGCTTCTCCGCCTCGTGGGTTTCGCGACCCGGTTGTATGGAACGGCATGTGGTGATGCATCAAGGGGCTGAAAGGATAAGACAGCCTGAATAACCCCTTCCGCGAGTGGCCCAGACGCTTTCAATTTAGCTGAGACCAATCGAGATCTCAGCCTGTCAAGGGTGATAAAAATCGATCAATCTTCATGTGGGCAAGGGAGAGTGTTCTGATGATCCCCGCAAACGGTCTAGAACCAGCCACGGCATTTGAGGCCCTGCCATCAGCTACCGACCAGGACGCCACAGTTCCGCGTTGAAATGTTCCGCGGCCGTGGCATCAGACAATGGTTTTCACCTTTCTTTTTCCGTTGGTTGGAACTGGCCACGTCGTACGTAGCTTTTCTTCTGGATGAGCTGTTGTGCATGTTTGTGGACAGAGGAGCTTCTTGGTTGCCAACTCTGAGGGCGCACGTCCTCTTGCTTGCCAAACCATGGCGTTTGCCTTGGGGATTGTATCAAGCAACAATCGCCGCCAGCGTTTGCCACATCGTGGGTGCCCATCTCAGGAACAGTAAACGGCCGTGCAGAGGGAGTTCATGCAGCTGCTCCCAAGCCCTCAACGTTACCGAGATGGCCTTTCTCTATTTAGGAGCGAGTATCCGAGGGACAAGCACACGATAGCCACGAGCAAGGGCCGTGTCCCCCACGTGAGCAACCAACCAGCTGGTGATGGCGTCGATAGCAGCAAGCCACACAAGAGCCGTGGCTGCATCCAGACCCATGCATGGTGTGATGCCGGCGGGCGGGGATGTCTTGTCATTGTCAGGGGACTGTCGCAAATCTGATCCCTGTGACAAGGGCATCGGTTCACGGGAAGGAAAAAGGCGAGACCAGGTGGATGGATCCAGGAGCCCGCGGGGAGCAACATCCGGCGGTGGTGCTTTGACGTCCTTGATATATGGCATGGCGCTCAACTCCATGGAATTGCCAATTTTGGTGCTGGGTTCCCGCCCTTCTGCCACTTTTCCCCTGCCTGCTCGTTCTCGATGGCATGGACGCACCACCTTGACGATTAGGTTCAGCCTTACATTCGCCAGCTTGCCAGAGTCAATAGCCATGCCTTTTTGTCGCCGTGCCCTCATGTAGGGGGGCAGTCAAATAAAAGGATAGGGCATTGTTTGCCCAGGGCCCGTACACACCTAAACCTTCGGCCCTCTTCTCCGCTCTGCCTCACGTCATCCTCGATCGATCACACAGTTGCACTCTGTTCCGATGACACGGTCCCCATCTCCACAGCCAACTCCCGATTCACCAGGCCCTCCTCCGAAAGGCCGCACATTGCCCAGATTTCTCAGACCAGCAACAAGTTTTGCCTACTTGCGTCGTCTTCGTCGGTCTCACAAAATGTGGGACGTCGTTTGGACCGACCCCAAGAGGGAGTCCAGAAAGGAACATCGCGAAAGGAAGGCCAGACAGCCGCGCAGCGACAAGAGCTCTACCAAGGCGAGGTCCCTATTCAGTCGAGGCTCGACATCGTCCAGCGATGGACCTTCGTTTGTTGGGTACCCCGGACGCAAGACCAACAGCAGGGACTTTGCGTCTCTGTCACCCACGCCATCCTCCATCCACACTACCACCTCGACCAACAACTACGACATTGAGGCTGACAGAGCCTCAAACTTCACCCTTAACAATTACGAAACAACATCCGACACGGTATCTCACAGTTTCGAGTCCACCACCGACCACACCCTTGTCCACGAACAGATCCTGGAATGCTCCTCAGGTTCGTCGAATCTGTCGAAGCGAGACGCAGGTATCTACGACTTTGACCTGGCTCGACTTACTGACCGCCAGGCTCCTTCAGAGCTTTACAACACCAACTCCAGAGGGGATGATGACCAGTATCCTCTGCCCCCTTCCCCACCGTGGGACACCCAAGTCATTGAGCGGGTGGCATTAGAACCATGCCACATCGTCCAGACCTTCAGTGAAGGCTCCTACATAGCTAGGAGCACTGAAGTCACAACCTCACTGCGCACACCCTCGGACCCTCAATTTGGTCTGAGCTCCGAGGTGACGATCACCGCTAACACAGAGAGCAAGTCTCTCAGTCGCCCACGGTCCTCCGGTGGCCAGTACGTACTCCAAGTGTTATTGTTGATCTCATCTCACCATGAATAGGACTCTATCCTTGCGGGCACTAAAAAGCAAGTCCCCAAGCGCCCCTCTACCACCTCTACCCAGCACACCAAGACGAGTGCCATCATGCAATGCCTTGTTGAGGAGTGAGCCAACTGATGGCTGGAAACCGCCAGACACGTGGGCCTGCACGCCCACAACGGAGACATTCTCGTCAACCATGGAGGATCCCGTTGAAGAGCCAAGTTCACCAGAGGCGAGCTTTCCGATGGAGCAGAACGCCATGCAGCGTGAGGTAACACGCTTAGCCTCTGAAAGCAACAGCATTCGTCTTCTCCGTCTCAAGGGAGTATGGGGCACATTGAGCAGCCCCAACTCATGGAAAGACTTGGAGGTGGAGAAGACCCAGTGGATGCTCTCCGCGTTATACAACATGGATCAGCCGGCAGATCAAGAAGACAGGCCAGACACTACCCAAGACACGAATTCGGATAAACCAAAGAAGGTTCTTGCACTTTACGAGACACCAGGTAAGTCTCTTCCAGCCGTATTCTTGTCATGGAATCGCTCACTGACATCAACTGGTAGCTGCGACATCATATTTAGCAGCCGTTCACCACAACAAGCAGGTTTACCACCTGTCACCAGCACCACTCTCTCACACTCTCTTTCCTAATATTCACCCGGTTCTTGTGCCGGTGAGGTCATCCTCAGCCTTTCCCATGGCGCCATCCTCATTCGAGGCAGTCTACTCGTTACGTCTTCCTTTGTCAACACCATCCCAGGAGATTCCTGGCGTTCTGAAAAACATCCACCGGTGCCTCAAGCCCAACGGCGCCTTAAACCTCGTGCTGGTCGACCCGCTCCCGCTTACAAGCACGCTAGGGCCATTACTGCGCGCGTGGATCGAGCACAACCTGTTATTAAACTTGGAAACAAACTTTCGCTGCATGAACCCAAGCAGACTGCTTCCGATCTGGTTGGAAAATGCATCGTTGCATATTGAAGGTAGAATTACGAGCACACAGTTCTCCGCCGTGCCGCTCGATGAGCAACAGCTCACACCGGCGGAAAACAGCCATCCGTCGGAAGACACCATCAAACAGGAGCTCCGAAACATAGTCGGTAGAATGCTCTGGATGGAGGTCTGGGGAGAGTATATCACCGTTGATACATGGTGGTGGGAGGACCCTGAGATTATAGAAGAGTGCGTCAGATTACAGACTACATGGGAGTGGCGCCTGATCACGGCTTGCAAGGACGGATGAACGCTGGGTATATAGGGTTCTCAGTGGATAAGAAGGGGAGTGAATGAGATATGAACAGACATAATCACCTTTATTTTACTAGATTTAATACACTTTCCTTGCGGATTCAATTTCTCAAGAACAAGCCGTCGATGATTGGTTCTGAGGGCTCATCCCAAGGTTTTATGTTATGAACACTGTAGCAATCTACTTGAGTGTGAACCGACTACTGGGCACTCCAGAAGCCCAGTACATTAGAGGAGTAGGCAGAAAGTGTAGCTAATCAGTGGCGGCAGCATCTGAGAGTTGGGACAGATGTTGCGATTGTACTGATGAGAGAATTACGTGTTGAACGAGATAACCCCAGATACTTGTCGTTCTATAAATACCTGATGTTGAACTCAATATTATACATATCGTCTCGGCTGCTTAAAGCTGTAAATATGTGCTCATGGCTTGTGAAAGCCCCCATCAGATCATTTTTGAAGCTACTTAAGTTGGCGATCTCGTTCTTCAGGGTAAGTCGGCAGCCCGCAAACACCCTCAAAGACTCCTCAAAGAGACACAACGACAAGCATCCAGTGTTAAGTATGAAATGGGCATCAAAAAGAGTCGTCAACTGGTACATTCCAGGCGAGACAATTGGGAGCAAAATTGAAGTAGAGCAACAGCCTGTGGCTATGCCAGCCCCCTTGACGGCTGATCAGCAGGAACTATCGCAAATAGACCTACTCAAACATAAAATCCTCATCCAATAAACTCATCAGTTGTTGGTTGTCATGGTACCAACCACCAAGGTCCAACATGTAGTCTCCAAAGTATTCAGGGCCTTGCATCTCCATCCCCGTTGCCGTCATGATATGCTCATCGGATGCCAGAGTAGCCAGTACGTTAGGATCGAGAGTATCACCAAGTTGAGATGAAAGCGTGCTGGAACCGATGTATAGACGACCAGCTTTGCAAAGGAGCTCGTATAACTGATGCGGGTGCGTGAGTGGCTCAGCATCAGCTGCTTCAAGTTTCAACGAAGCTGCGAATCTTTCTAGGCGAGCGAAGTCGTCCATATCAAGCTTTTCAATAGCATGGGTGAAGAGGATGCTGAAAGGAACGAAGGGCGTGTTGAGCAGTGCCCTGAAGAATCATTAGTCCATTCATGACCATGACCCTGCCCTTGAGAAGCATCATCGAACCCTACAAGAACATTCCACTTACCAATTGACATATTTCCGGACAAGCAACGGGTCTTTGGAGTGTCGCATCCCTGCCATGCATCTTTCATGCATGTCCAAAGTACTGCGAGCAACGCCAACGCAATTGTCGGGAATATCTGCATGATGCCCCGGAGGAATTGCTTTGAGGATTAAAGCGAGAAGCGAGGATTGGCAGACAAAATCACATTGAAGATAGATGATTCTCATCGGATCTCCTTCAGAATCACCAGCCTCGCCCTTGCTTGTCGCTTCCTTGAGATATTTGTCAGCAAAGTCCAAGGAGATATGGGTTTTAGATTTATACTGCTATTTCGACACGCGTCTCGTCGATTGTTGTTTGCATACCCTTAGAAAGCCTCTGACAGGCTTGGTAACGGTCGCTAGAACCTGCTGAAAGACTTGCTGGGCTATACAGTTGATCATAGACCTGTCTCTGGATTCGTGCAACCTTAATAAACCGTGCTTCATTTGGGTCGACCGATGTTGTGATATCACTGTCCCGAATGCCTGAAGACCGCCCAAGCCTTAGAGACATCCCACTTTCGTAACCAAAGACGGCCCAGAACAGTTGTTTCTGGACCGCGTGTGCTGCTCCTGTGTTTCCTCTTGAATTGCTGAGGCGGTGGTACCCGAGGGTCTGGCAAAGACTGAGGGCATTGGAGAGTAAAGCCCAAGCCCTTGAAGCCCTCGAGTCTTCAACCGAATGTAGAGCCTTTGGGATATTTAGTGTGTGTATCTTGTCGTTTGTGCTCCTGAACGCTTACCCCAAGAGTGAGTGCCGCAATTATTTCCATAGACGCGGGTAGGAACAGAGGGAGACGCGATATCGCGTGGCTGAGATTTGATCGGCAGAGATCACAATACTCTCGTGACATAGCATCCCCAAGTACCACAGCATGCTCTGCAAATACGTATGATAGGAAACTATTGGCGATAATGAACTCTGCTTCAGTGTAATCGTCAACTGCAAAGTATACTTTGCGACAGATCTCTTCAAACTTGTCAAAGGGAAGAACTTTACAGATCCACGAAAGTCTGTGAGAGTTTTGGTGTACTGGATCATTAGTACAAATCTAGGTAGTTTAGGGCCGTGGCAACATACCCTTGGCCCATCGCAATATGCCTACAACAGACTCCAGAGGTGGCATTGAAGTGCTGGCTCGTTGATTTGTGGTTATAGAGGCATTCGGATTTGGGTTTCGAGTAATACTGGGGTTCTCTAGAGCGTTGAGTAGATTTCTGAGAGACGAGATTACCTGGCTTGACTCGGAGTCTTGCCATGGTCTATCGTGGTCCATTCCAGACCTGTCTTCGACAAGGGCCTTGACAAAGTCGATAACGTGAGAGGAATGATCCCATTGCGCAATCGAGACCGGATGAGGGGTTGTGATATGTTCCGATAGGAACCTTTCACGACTATTTGAAGTCACTTGTGGGACGCGTTGCCGAGATTGTGACGTCGTTTGTGTTTGTTGTCCTGGTAGATCTAGCCTTTCTAGAAGAAGCTTGATGTCGTCGATATCCCGAGCGATGTCGTCAATTTTGCGCTCGCTACGAGGAGCCGTTAGGAAAGACAATAGTGGACTGTTCTTACAGGTATAACTTACTACTGAGCTGAGATCAATACCCTCTGCTTGCCAGCAACCGGTTTCGAAGCGACCGGACTATGAGTACACTCGACTCGGGCAGATAAGCAATTCGAACAAGGAGAGCCCCTATCACATCCGACCTAGATACAATCTATTAGTTAAAGCCCACCGTTTAGGCCTAGGTCATGGTTGGTCACCTTTCGTGCGCGGCATTGGTCACACTAACACCCAAATGTCAACATCCTGGTTGGAACAGGCGGCTCTACGTCAACGTACCGAGCGACGAGTGATTGCCGGACGGCCTTCGGGCTTTCCATCGATAGGATTCCCGCGGATTTCCATGTTTCCCACAGGGTTGTTAGGAAACAGTGTCATCATCCACCATGCACGTAAGATGACGGGTTGTTCTGGTGAGATTACAAATTCACCGGAAACGCGCGGGTTTCCGAAAGGATTGAGTGTGGGTCCGTGTGGATTGAAGCAGCCAATTAGCTATCCGAGGCGATTCCCCCTTCATGACCGAGTAGACATTCAGTATAAGTAGGTCTATTCTTCTCCTCTACAAGAAGGAAATAAAGAAAACAAGAATCTTACACCTATTGCAAACTCCAGTCCATTTCATGCCCATATCATCATCATGGCCCAGAACGTCCTCACCACAGGTGCTGCCGGCTACATGTAGGCTTCCTCGTTAACCCTTCCACACCATCACTGACACCCTGCAGTGGCGGCTCAGTTCTGGCAGATCTCCTCGTTCATGCCAATGACTCTTTCAAGGATGCAAAATTATTTGCTGCTGTTCGGTCTCAGGAACAAGTCGAAAGTATATCGAAGCTCGGGATCCATGCTGTCCAGGTTGATCTCAATGACAAGGTAGCAGTCGAAGAGGCCGTGCTTCGAAATGAGAGTAAGTTGAGTTACAGCATAAAATGGTAAGGATACTGATGAGCTTTCAGTCAATATTGTCATCCACACTGCGGGTTCTATGTATCCTGCCATGACGACGAACCTGGTTGCCGCTCTTGGCCAACGCCAGCGAGCCAGTGGTAGCAAAACTTACTTGATCCATGTAAGTTCTTAACAAGTAGCATGAAAAAGTCTTACTGAACTCGATATAGTCATCTGTGGCAACCATGTTCACGGAGGAGGGCGGATGGTCGTCCGGCGAAGTCAGGGATACCGACCCTCTCCTTAGCAAGGAGAGAGAGATCGGCACGGAAAACCCGGTTAGACATGTAAGTATTCGGGATTGATGTTTGAAATGACGGAGATGTCTAATTAAAGTACAGACAAACATTCTTCTTGCAGACGAGGGCAAGGCACAGAACGTGACGACTTTGAACGTTGTCGTCCCCGTGGTTTGTAAGTGTCTACAGACTGTAAAAAGGTTAAACGCCGAAATGAGATGGTCTAACTATTTAATAGATGGCAGAGGCACTGGCGAGTGTCGAAAGCTGTCTGTCAACATCCCTGCTTTCGTCAGAACCAGCATAAAGTTGAAGACTGTCTACAAATTCGACGTCGATGGTGTACGTTTTGGCATCTCTCTTTCCTTGGCTTTTCAATGATTACATAAGGGAACTTTCCTTGATATTGCTGGCCCAAGTTTGACTGACACGACACAGAGCCCAGCCGCAGTTCATGTCTCCGATTTGGCTTCACTCTATCTTCTACTCCTGGAGAAGATCTTGCGACAAGAGCCGGTTCCAAGCGGAGAAAACGGATATTACTTCGCCCTGGCCCACAGATCTCCTTGGTGGAAGGTGATGGATGGCCTCGCCAAGGCTCTGTACTCCCGCGGGCTTGTTACCGACCCAGAGGTGCAGGTGTGGCCAGGTTATGACGAAGCCGCTGATACCATGGGATTCCCACGCTTGTATATGCGAGCCATTGGCACTTCCAGGTGAGACACTGCCCAGATGTGACAAAATGAACCAGCTAACTGTTCTAAGTGGACACCTTATCCCCGAGAATGCACTGAAGCTTGGGTGGAAGCCAAAGTGGGACGAACAGCGATTCCTGAACAGTCTCGATGACGAGGTTGAAGCTGTGCAGCAGCTCGATACAGTTGAGATGTCTCTATTTGACTCACTGAAGTGATCACTATAGCTTGAGGAACCCCGAGGCGAATGCATGATCTCACTGTTTGGATATATACGCCGAAACTCAACAGATTGGAAATGGAAGCATCGTGTGTCTCTAATATTCGTATCTACTGTTTCTCTAGAATGCTATTTCATCTCAAGACAAGTCTTAACTACCAGATAGGTAGTATGATCGTGGTGGGTAGACCAGATCCTCGTCAGATGCCGTTCTTTGTTCCTGCGTGACGTCCACGTCAACGCTTTTCGTGATCTTGCCCGAATTGTCCAGACTTCTTAGATGATGTGGGGATACCTGACGCTCAGAGTCTTGGTTTGAACCGTCGTGTCTATAGTAATCTCCAGATGGATAACTCTTCTTGCGAGTCGTGCCAAAGAACCTCGGCGCGAGTTTGGAGAGAACCGATCGTAAGGCGGGTAAGCAGGCGCAGATGATGAACATGTCGCATTCCAGGACGCTCCAGTAGATAGCCGGCGAGTTGTCATCTGTGTCATGCTTGTGAGAAACAGGTTCAATGATGGGAGAAGGGAGGCGCACATGTGGGATTGGATGTTTTGGCGAACTGGATTAGAGATTGTAGGCGCAATATGCTGACGACGGTGATGCTGTAAACAAGTTAGAGTTTGTGTTATTAAAGAAGTTGAACTGGCCATCCAGGAATCTCTGGCTTAATTCCAAAGAGGGTTGGGAATAGTGGAAGGGGGCACTCACACAAAGCCAAGCGCAAACATTAGAAGGACTTGGAGCTTTTTCTTCCAGCTCATCTGTAACTTGAAGACACTGGGAAGAGGTAAGGAAAGAGTTGCAACGTCGATGGCGATTTCGATGGCGGCACGGATCCAAGAAAAGAGGTTGATGTCGATGCATTTTCCAGTCATCTCACCAGCCCAATCAGACCAGAAAAAGGGGATTGGGGTACACTGAAAGATCATCGTGCAGGTGTTTGCAATTCCGAAGCACGCTACGATGGCAATCAAAGTCCAGGATGATCGTCTCACGAAGAGAGAAGCCTCTGGGAAGACGCGGATGTAAAATGCCAACAGAGACATTTGTACCAGCATCTCGGCAAACATGTAAAAGATTTCGGCAATTTAGCGCAGCTGGATAACGCAATTCGCTCGGACTTTGATCCATTTCGTCTTGAAGTAGCTACCTTGAGAGTCATATCAATGTCAGGGAACGGGATGGTCCAAAAGTCTTTGCCCATTCCAAGGTGGGCCACTATTTGTTTGTCAGACTGAAGTTAGGGCAGCAACAGGAAGCCACCTCACTGGGATAACAAACGAAATTCAGTACCGAAGCAGATATCCATACAGTAGTTTAGTATGCAGTTCAATATGGCGGCATAAACCGTCGTTGTGAACCAGACTCACCACTGCAAGGACAATCAAGTAGTCATCCCAATCCAAGTCAACCTTTGTAATCCAGAAACGTCCAAAAATCCGAATCAGGACCAAGAGGATAGCAAGGGAGCCAAAAGATGCCGGGATGCCTATGACGGTGGCGGATTGATCCCCGGGAGCCACGCCACAAGCTGCTAATGTCGCGTTTGTTGATGCTAATAACCGATCAGACCGGCCGAGAGAGGGGATTGGAGGGGTGCTTCGTACTCAGGATCTTTTTGATGGTGCAGCTTTGGACTTAGCAGCCCTGGACCGCCGCCAGGAAGGCTTCATCACCACAAAGGCATGGGATATCTGTCGGCGAACAGGATGTGTCGGAAATGCTCGTCTCAAAACATTGCACCTGGGGTATGAGTGCTAGCTTGTGGAAATTATTTCAGCACCGTCAAGCACTAACAAGGGTATACGTACTGTGCAGTTAGGGAGAGCTGCTAGAAGATTGGTTCGAGCTGTTACCCTGCCTAAAATGGCAGCCGCGAGACAAAGAATCAAGGAGAATCTCATGATAACCTCATCCGCCGTTAGGTTGAAGAATCGTCAGAGCGTCATCAGCTTCCGAGCCCGAGGACCGATCCTCTCACCTGCGGCTCGTCGAGGTGTGCGGGACTCGTTGATATAACCATGCAGGTCCGATCAAGATCCGGATCAGCCGTGGGGGCGCCGTTACCGGCTCCATGGACCAAGGCACAGTGCAATGAACTCGTAGCCTGCAAGCCGGGACCTTGGAAAGAGGTGGGGATGAAACGATCGGTGGAGTGAGGCGTGATTTCAGAGCGACTGGCCCAGATGGCTCACCAAGCATGCGGTCTTGTTAATTCCGAGGGACTAGGTTTATAGAGTGCCTACATTGGAGAAAGGTCACATGAAGTGTTTGATCTCCGGTTTATCTACATGAGAGGTTTGCAGAACCAACTCTGGTGAGTCCCAGAGTATCTAGGAGTTTGGCTCTGTGATTGTATGCCGCAAATGGTCTCTGTCCCCAATCCCACTGATCAGAGAGGAATTGGAAAAATTTTACCTTGTGAGCAGCAACAAGCACTCCTTTTCGGAAACCTTTTCGGAAACGCGTCCGTACCACTAGGACAGGGTCTCGAGCATGCTCGAGATGCCACTGACCCATCTCGAGAAAAGAGACAACATGCTGTGCATCCCGCTTGGTTGATCATTGTCGCTGAGAATTCCCAGCGGACCGTTGTCTAGTATATAAACTACTGCAGGTGAATCTTTCTTTGGAAAGCCTCGACCTCTCCCGTTGCGGGTATTTCAGCCCCATTGGGTTTCTGCAACGGCGGCTGGGTGGCCAGGCGGGTTGTATAGAAGAAGCAAAACTAGAGCCCAAGCGCTCTAGAAGACGAATTCGTTGTTCAGAGCGACTGTCGGCAAACAGCCCGGTATCTTTCTTCTCCCTTTCTTTTGTTTTTGTCCATTGTAGGGAAGTGGGCCCTGACTCAACTCGCCTTGTTTTCCCACATGTGACATGTTTATTGTGTTTCGAGACTTGGGATTGAGGAATTCCGAAATGAGAGCTGATCAGCCTGTGGCGACCAAGTTCCTGCCTTTCCTGGGATTGCCAGGAGTGCGATGCAATCAATTTCGGATTTGACTCCGGATATTTGCATGTCATCTGGTTTGGGTCACGGTTTCAGACAACTTGAATTTGGCAGTGACTTTAGTTTTTGTGCATAGTCAAAAACCCGAGTTTAGCATCACAAAATTTGTGGCTACTGTAGTGGGACGTGGGGAGCAGTTTGCGCTACCATCAGCCCCGGGGGATGTGATACATCATGAAGTTGACGAAACGTCAGCATCAGACCATTTACGGAGTCCTCTTCGAAATCTTCTATAGAAAAGCAAAGAGATGCAACGCAAGAATCTCTAGCGTTACAAACTCTGAAATGATTGACAGAGAACTAACACGTCGCAGAAGAAGTGCTTTGCGAGCTCGGGCTAAAGTCCAGAGGGTAGCATCTAACCTCTAGACTTGCTTTTTCTATCCCGTCGATCGTGCACAGGTCGGGTTTAGGGGCACCATTTTCTCCTGAGCCATGCATGCCGGCGCCCTGTTACCCTGTTTCGCGCAACGGTGGTGCTGGTGATGATGAAAAATACCGCGCATAGACTTGGGGAATGTAGGGGGACCGACAACCATGGCGAAGCCCGCTCCGTTCTGGGAAAAGGTTTCGTGGGTCTCTCCGCGGGAGCTAATCCATCACTCTTGATTTGATAATGTGAACGGAGCACGTCCGAGGTGTTTACATCAGTCTTGTGGCTCCAGCAGGGGTTCAAAACGGCCTGAAGCCCCAAGAATTTTGCCTTCTTTGTGAGCGAAGGCGACTGTTGCGTCATTCTTCATGCTCGTTGACTTCTCTATCCCGGTCTTTCTAACGTTCCTTTTGTGAACGCGTCTCTATTGCGATCATGACTGACCTCTCAACACTCATCCTTGGCTCAGCCATTAGTGTCGTTATCGTGTTGATTCTCAAAGGCCTCCTTAGCATGGCAAATGGAAACCCTCCATTACCCCCAGGGCCGAAAGGCCTCCCTCTCGCCGGAAATCTCAACGATTTGCCCAAGCCCGGTGTCCTTGAGGCTCATCATTGGCTGAAACACAAGGACCTGCATGGCATGTTCAGCGTTAATTGCAGTTCGTATGAAGGTTCCTCACGGAGACTGACCCGCGCAGGCCCAATTAGCTCTGTCACCGTGATGGGACAAACGCTGGTGATCATCAACGACGCTCAAATTGCTTTTGAGTTGCTCGAAAAAAGATTGGTGAAGCACTCTTCTCGACCTCGACAGATCTTTGCAGGTGAAATGTATGACCCACTTAACGTCTTCTCAATAGGCCTTGCGTGATACTAACAACGCTTGGAACAGGCTGGGCTGGGAGAACTCTCTTGGTCTTTCCCAGTATAATGACCGTTTTCGCACTTACCGTAAGAACATGAGCCGGATCATCGGTTCCAAGACAGCAGCAGCGCAGTACAACACTTTGCAAGAAGCTGAAGTAGGGCACTTTCTGCTTCACGTGCTGGACAACCCGGAGGATCTGGTGAATCAGATAAGAAAGTTTGTGCTACAAAACCCCGTCAACACCCTTTCAAGAGACTGTTGTTGACTGGACTATAGGGAGGCTGGTGCGGTTATTCTCAAGATCGCATATGGATACACGGCGGAGCCCTTCAAGGGGCTGGCGACGCCATGGACAAGTTTGCACGCGCCGGTGTCCCGGGCGCCTTCATGGTTGACATGATGCCATTCTGTAAACACCCTTTAACCCAAGTTGCTGCAATAACCGACGCTAATATCCACAGCGAGATACCTACCTGACTGGGTGCCTGCTCGCCAATGGGCAGCCGAGCTGAACGATGTGACGGAGAAACCCTACGCCTTTGTTAAACATCAGATTACCTAGGGCAAGGATGATAATTCGTTCCTCTCCCGACTCTTGGAGGCTGGTGACTTAACTCCGGAAGAGAAGTTCACCAACAGATGGTCGGCTATGTCGCTCTACACAGCGGGCGCTGACACAGTGAGTGCTTCCCCCCCC
>JAANQP010000115.1:0-73885 GCA_011320165.1 Fusarium protoensiforme
CCACCCTGGCTGCTCACCCCCCTCCCCCCCTACCACTAACACTAACAGAGAGAAGAGAGAGACGGACGGGACCCTGGCCTGACTGAGCCTGGCTCTGCTCGGCGTTGCCTTGCAAGCTTTTTGCTCTGCTTGACTTGCTTGCCTCGCCCTTGGCCTGTCCTGTACTTTCTCGTCCAGTCGAGTCCACTTTGTCTGGCCCAAGCTTTTTTTCGGGGCGTGACGCTGTCGTCTCCACTTTTTGCGACCTTTGGTGTCTCTTGGTGCCGAGAGCTAATCAACAAAACCACAGCAAAGCCCGCCTTCGCGACCAGAATCACTTGCTGCTTCTTCATCACCCTCCAAGCTTGCAAAGGTATGCCACACATGTTGTCCTTTTGCTGCCGTTGCTGCGCATTTTCCTACCCCCGACTCAAGTCCATTGTTCGATCCGACCATCACCAATTCCAAAGTCAAGACCCCCCAAGTCCGTCCATGACCACCATCATCTGCCCTCCATGTCGCCCGACGCCGACGCCGCCTCTGTGCTCTCAAAGATCCCGGCTCCTCAGCCGGCCTCTGCGCCTGGGATGATGGCTGTCAATGACGCTTGCCAAGCAAATGCGCCGATACGGTTTTGCTCGCCCTCGACTCGCTCGCTCGCGACTCAATTGATGGACGGCTTGGTCATGATTTTGGAATTGGTGTAGATTGGACGTTCAATGGTCTCGGCTCAGGGCATTTGGAAGCATCGGCATCATCATTTTTCATATCGTCTGGACCAAACCATAATAACTAACAAGGATTAGCAATCTCCACTCTCGACACAATGGCCGCCATCAAGTCTCTCATCACCCGCGACGAGGTCGTCAACCAGCTCGTCAAGCGCGAGAAGAACTGGGCTGCCCGAGAGCCTGGTGTCATGGTCGTCTTCTGCATTGTCGGTGTCGGTAAGTTGCTTCATCTTGTCAATCTAGCGAGAGCGCAAATTCTAACTAGCACAGTTGCCATCGGTCTCATCGGCCTCTTCATCCACAAGAAGCTGGCCGCTCGCAAGGCCAACAAGGCTGTTGTGGTCTAGACGACGTTAAGATGCCAGGGGTCGAGGGGAGAGGAGGGTGGCCCGAGGCGTAGTCATGAGCGTCTTTTGGATTATATGCCTCGGGGGCCCTCAAGTGGTGTTATGACAAGGTGCCTTTCTGCGACACGCCGGGTGGCCGACTGTGACCCCGTATCCCAGTCAAATATCGGTTACGTCCCCCATCAATTCCTCGCCCGCCGCCCTCGGTCGCTATCGGCCGACGAGAGCGGTGTGCGACACTCTGTACATACCCTCATACCACCGGATCGAGTGGGACAAATGTGCTGGAGGACGGGTTCTTGTCGAGTGTTCGCGGCAAGGTGGCTGTATTCTATATTCTAATGCTACTGATACCTACCTGCTTGAAGCAACGCAATTGATTGTTTCTTCTCACTGATGATGACCAATTTCAGGCATGGGTGATTAACGAGTGACAATATCGTGAGTCTTCGGCCCGAACCAAGTTTATAGATAGTGAATCGATCACGGCACAATCGTTTACACAAATGAATATCGTACTCGGCAACGCTTCTTCTCGCTTGCTTGAGAAGTCAACAAAGAAGGCAACTATGATTACATTACAGCCTTGCTCATCTCGAAATTCTATAAAGACGCCCTTTATTCCCACAACACTTACCAATGCCCTCGCATCAGTCTGCATACTCCCCATTAAGCTTCATCGCCTCTATGGGGCCTTTCCAGTGCAGACCATTGATCTGGGGTGCATGTTTCGGCTGCGAGAAACAACACCGCGCTGCAAACCCGCCTGTATCTTACAAACAGTCTATCTAAATCTAAACACTTATGCATAAAAGTACACAGCGCCTATTCTTAACCGCAGCAAGGGTATAGAGTAGGAGAATTCAATATCCTTCCTTTGCCAACATGTCGGCAATGTCCAGATAAAACGCAATCGCGTTAAAGGTCCGTCTTATGCCCACCCACTCGCGCACCGTCCATCCCATCCGGTTCGACCAGTTGATCAGATCCAGGTGGCTCACCCCGAGCAGAGTCCCCCTGTATGTGCCCCAGCGGCTGCTCTCGACGCTGACGAGCCCGTCGTTGGGCCCCTCGGCCTTGGTCATGACGGCATGCGGGTGCCGGAACGGGCTCAGCAGCGCCGGTCGCTCGACGGCCGCGCCGTATGAGAAGTAGTGCACGTCGGGGCAGTCGGGGGTGCTCGGGTTGAACTCGTCGGCCATGTATCGCCTTGTCAGTTGCGCAAAGGCCGCGGTGCCGAGGCCCGCCCGCTCGAGCATCCAGTATAGTCGGGGGAGGTGTAACGGCGAGACCTGCTCGTCGAGGAGGTAGTCGGCAAAGGCACTCCCGCGATGCGGTGTGGCCACGGTTACGAGGGCGGCGACTCGGACTGGAAGGGGCTTGAGGTGGGCGAGCATGTATCGAGCGTCCAGGCCGCCCATGCTGTGTGCGATGATGGTGACGGCCTCGGGGACGGGCGCATGGGCTTCGAGGGCAGAGCGAAGGGCGGCGGCGCGATCGGCGATGGATGAGGACGGGGGCACGGTAGGTGTCAGAACCGTCGCCCCCTGTGCGGTGAGGGCATCTCGAATGCCATGCCAGTACTCGACGGCTGGGAGGTAGGATGCGAGGCGTAGCTCAGCAAAGCCGAAGAGGCCGTGAGCAAGGACGATGGGGTATTTCGGAGTCTCTGCCAAAAGGTTAGCAGAAGCCCTGACGTCTCTTCTCACCCTCCTTCAGCTCCTCCAGAAGAGTATCAACATACTGTACTTTTCTCGGATCGTGGCATAGTCATCCGAAATCTCCCTTCCCAAGGCTTTTATCCGAGGGTCTTCAGAGCGCCGCAGATACCGGCCGGACGAGAAGCCTCGGCTAACAATTGGGAGCCATTGTGTGCTTGATGATGGTCTTGGCGATGCCAGGATGAGCGCCGTCGTGCGCAAGAGTGCCGATCTGCTCATGGATCTGGAGTCGCATTGAGCTTGAGGATGATCCGTATGCAAAGTTGCCTCGGGCGGCTCGGCGTTGGGAGGCAGGTGGAGGTGACGTCACGGATGGGATTTTTGCGCTGGTGATTTTACTGGTCGAGAAGCTTTGGAGTTGGTCTTAACTCCAGGGACTCAACCATTGGCTTGAAGCTACGAGCTACAGGCTGTTGTCTCAGTAACACTTGGGACCAAAGACCCCGAGAATCTTTAACTAACCAGCCAAGAAAGGAGAATAGCAACCTTTCTTGTCGTGATCAGTAGTCCCATGTCCCCATTGAGGTACAGATATTTGATTTGCCCTTACCCTACACGGGTAGTAGACTCAGAACCAAACAAGGTATCGCCATGGACTTGTTTTTTGGAGCCTCGAGACGATTCTACGATGAGACTGTGGTGTTTTTATTGTGAAGGTTGGCTCGATTAGAATTGGTAGCAAGACTGTATCGTATCGTACATGCAAAACCCAGGCATCTCCTTCCTCGAGATGGATAACATCTTGTATCTAGTTTCGCACTCATTGAACGCCATCGAGTTTTTCAGGTAGCACGTCGTGGTGCACGCGGAGAGTTGAGCGTCAGACTGTCGATGAATGACACATTTAGATAATTCCGTTCTCCAGGCTTTTATATCTCATTTTGGGTATAGGGGGGAATGAGAGGCGATTCGAAATATTGAGGCACGCGAGCAACTTGGAGGTACTTTATGCTTTATAGTAATGATGAGAGCCATGTGGGCAAACGACCAAATTAAATCATAGATACTTCTGTATTTTATTAATCCCTCTTAATAAAGCTCGTCTCCGAAAACTCCTGTCCGATCAAGGGCAAAGCGCATGCTACTGGGTATGATCCAACGGGCATCTAACTGCATTACTCTCCCAAGTCCCCTGCCTCCCATCCCATCCCATCCATCCACAACGCCCGCTGTTCTCATTACAGTTGAGTGCATTAGAATTTAAACATTCAAGCCGTGCTTTGCAACACTTTAGTTCTTTTCAGGGGGCAACTGGCTCGGTGCGTTTTCGTTGGTGACGCCACTGTAAGCCGGCCGTGATTGCATTCCATCAAAGGGTCCCGATAGGTTCTCTGCCATGGCCTCATCGTAACTAGGCGGCGCATCGTCATATGGTGGTACATCCTGACCTGGTGCCAGCTGCGGCGGGTATAGCGGATCATGAGCTGGTTGAGGAGGTACTTGATGAGCAGCCTGAGGTGGTCGATGTTGCTGTGGTCGAGGTGGTGCCACCGAGGCACTCACCGAGTTTGTTCTGGGTGGCAGACGAGGAGGTATGCCGCTGGCGGGCGCATTCCCAGCAAAGGTCGCTCGTCCCGGTCGGCCAGACCTCGCCGCCTCGACGAGCTCGGGTGGTGGAGTGATACCAGAGAAGACCTCCAGCTGAGCAAAGTGCAATGGTAGATGGATGACCTGGGGGTTCTTGGATGGGTCTCTAGATGCAATACCCTTTTTGGGTGTGCCCCAGGATAACCCAAGCTTGACCTCGAGCTCATACCTTCGGGAAAGGTTGCAGGTGACAAAGGATGGCGCGACCGTGTTGGGAAGAGGCATATTCTTCCACACATCGTCAGGAATCACCAGCTCCTTTCCAGCCTCATCCTCTGGCGAGGAAGTCAGGGGGATGTTGAGGTTGGAGTTGGCGGCGACCACCCATCGGTTGAGCTTCTGGTTGTGAAGCTCCAGAGCCCGAACATCAGTACGACCAATCAGATCCATCTGGAACGATACCAGGAAGACCTGATCCGGGTTGTTGTTCAACCTCTTTGCAATAAGCCTAAGCGGAATGGGCTTATTGCAAGTCAGTATACTGGGGTGGGGCAGACGGGCCGAAATCTCGATGGCTGGAGCCGGGGCGGTTTCGGGGGACGGCTCCGGGGTGGAGGCGGACTTGGAGTCTTCACTACCCATGAAACCGAAGAGCGTACTGCGCTTCTTTTCCGGCGCCGGAGATCTTGGCCGGAACGTAAACGGCCGGCGAGCAAAGGCTTCCTGGGCTGTCTGCTTTGGCCGTGGTGGCTCGATGGGGAGGAACTTGAGACCAATCTGATAGCGCCAGTTCTCCTTGAGTAGCCCCGGACGCTGGATCGTGACCTTGATGTAGTAACGGATCTCAGCCTCCATGGGATATCCAGTCAGTGAGGGTGGCAGCGTGCGAGTGACATGGCGAAGGTAGAGTTGCTTGCTTCCGTCCATGACTCTCACACCTCCAATACCAAAAAGGCCTCCTCCTCCAAAGCCGCCTACATTTGCCATGCCGCCAATCTTTGACATGGCCTCAGGGTCGCTGCAGGCGTTATTGATGGGGAGCTTGAAGTTGAATGGGAACTCATGCTCGCCTGCCTGGAGCGGGTATGAGCCATATGGGCTCGAAGAGCTGGCGTAGTAGTCATCTGGAAAGACCTGCTGGAGCTTGTAGAGGATCTTGTGGTTCTCAGTTGCAAGGCTGCCAGGGGGACGCTGGGGGGCTCCCGGTGGCCGAGGAGCGTAATCTGCATCAAAGGCATTGGGAGCTTGCAGAGCCGTACCCGACTCGCCTTCAAGCTTGACCACGATACTGCCAATTTGTTCTGCGCGGTTGAGACCCAAGATGATGCGGCCGCGGATGAAGTCAAGATTGGTGTAGAACTCAGGCTGCTGGTCCAAAGCTATGCGGATGGACATGATGGGCGAATGGCAGCTCCGGACAGGACACGAAACAGAGGCTGATGTGCGACGTGAGGTGATGGAGGAATGAGACGATTTGGGCCTGATGGCCCAATGAGGTGCAGTAGCAGATGGGGTGAGCAGAGAGTGATGTGCCCTTTGATGACCAAAGAGGGCGGTCGTATGTGTAGTATGCAGCAATCTCAGACCTGGATTATCCTTCTGAAAGACGCCAGGAGTTGGCAATTCTCATGGATATGGATGTTTGCATGAGAAGCGGTTCATAAAGCGCTGGTCTGGGGAAGCTTCGGATGGAGCTTCGTCACCGATGCTCAGCCTCCCAGCCAAGCCCCCATTGAGAAGGAGTGGCTTAGGCATTATGTCATGTGGCTGGGTTACTCGTGGCTGGATTACTCATGGCTGGTGCTTTTCTGGCGGAGTGTTCACGGCGTCCGGAGCCACTTGTGACCGACAAGACACTGCCGCGCCAAACTGCCAGGTCCATGGGAGGTCTTTAAGCAACCGCTCCATTCATCCTGACTCTTTCAACCTCGCAAAAGTCCCTCCAGGCAGGGATATTTCTCCTCAGCGGGACTTGTTCGAATTCACGCGACCAACTCGTGATAAAATCTCCCCTCCCGACTGTGCCGCGGTGGCTCACAACCAAGCCCAAAGTTCCTGTGGAGAAGTCTCCAGGACTTCCCGGACGAGGTCTCAGACAGGCGGTCTTCATCAGCGGGTCTCGAGGTGCCGCGTGCCGCGTTTTCACCGCGAACGTTGCAGATGCAGACTCGAGATGTTGGTGACAGCCAGTTCATGATGGGCACCTGCTCGATCCAGCAGTCAAACAGGTCTTCGCCTCCACTTTCCGGCCGATGGGAGATCAACCAACAGCATTGAGTGGAAATGCCATCACATTCCATGGATGGCTTCATCATGTCGGCAGAGTGGATACAGGGCCCGAGCCAACAAACACGACCACACCATATCGGCAGTAAGTGTCTGTCAGGGCACCAGGGCCGAGATCGACAGCTCCCGGGCCCGCTTCCGAGCCGTTTCGTCGCCCACTTTGCACTGCACGTCGAACCAACTGCATATCAAGGGTCCCCCAGGACCCCAGGACCAGCCCCCAAATTGTCCACTTTGAGCCGATCGAAATGCTCCGAGGTCAACCAAACTTCCTTTCAAGCAGTAGCCCTGTTCCCGAAGCACTCTCATGCATAGTACGAGCCCAGTCCCAGGCCTACTGCGCGCTTCCGCGCCAACACGAATCTTAAATCATGCCATGATCCATCTATCACAGCCGGAACATGCTTGCAAACAAAACTCCCGACGACCAGTCACAGTCGCCTTGAGCGCCCCCAGCTTGCGGAATGGAACGATGCGGCCCGCTTGCCGCCAAAGATGGATGCCTCCTCTGGCGCTCGTCCACCAACCAGAGTGATATCTCACCGACTTCGTGGCCCTGCATCGCTCTCCGCGCGGTGCAGGCTGCCGCTGTTCCCCGCTTGATCTGGCTGTGATTGGCAGGCTTGGCCCCCAACTCCGCCAACACCTGGTCCAGAGATTGTGTCCTGCAGGCAAGAGATTGACCTTCCGCCCTGGTAAATTCGATCCTGGCTTGGCCCAGGATATACTCTATCCGTACCACTGCCATGTTTTCAGTCGCAAAAGGTTCTGCAGCTGGCCTGGCCATGTCAAGTCGTCACATACATCCGGCTTGCGTAACGCTCTTGTTCGCGCAAACACTCTTCACCCCGGTGGCATGCAAGGGTATCGGGTCAAATCGTCAGCTCGTCTTTGGTGGCTCACTTCGAATTCCCGCGCATTGCCTCCTCAGCCGATGACTGGTTGCCATGGCGAGGTACTTGCACTTTGCACAGATACGTGCACCCTTGTGCTCTTCCATGTCGATCGTGCCCAAAGCTGGTTGGCTCTCTCCGCCCATCGGGCTTTACGTCTCGCAAGTTCCCGCTCTCAGCCCTACACTTCATTGGCCACTGGGAAGGGCATCTCTGGAAGGCGTCCAGCTCCTCCATGGGTCACGGTCCGGATTGTTGCACTGCATCCATGGCCCCCCCAATTGTGACCATTCTTCTACAGCGCCCCGTAGCTGCAGAGCCTCACATGCATGTCTCTGCTTAGACTGGCAGGTAAATGTGATGGCCTGGCCATGGCTACCTGGCCTGACACCCCGTAGGCAGTGTAGTGAGTGTATATGTAGTGGGCCAAGCCTCTTGTGTCTTGCTCTGGGTTTCTTTCTGCCTTCGCCTCGGTTTCCCAGCCTGCCATGATAACTTGCCAGCCATCGCTGGTCGACAATCGACGATGACAGGAGAGTGTGGCTCGACCTGCCCAGCCTTTGGTGGCTTCTACTCATACAATCCAAGCGTAGGCGGCAATGCTGTCCTACTGGTCGCCTTTCTCCTTCTCGCTCTGGCGGCCCCCTATCTCGGCTTCCGATCGCGGACATATCTATTCTCTGCGGTTCTCACAGCTGGACTCCTTTTCGAAGTGTTGGGATTCATCGGCCGGCTCCTGTTACACTCAAACCGAGACCACCAAGGTCACTTCTTCCTGTTCTTATTTGGGACAGTTCTCGGCCCGTCATTTATCAGCCTTGCCATCTTTATCGTCCTTCCCCATATTCTAGGCATCTATGGGGAACCGATCTGCCCGTTCAGGCCAGTCCTGGCTGGTTTCGTCTTTTGGGGGCTCAGCGCTGGCAGTATGCTCTTGGAGCTAATCGGCATCATCTTTACAGCATACGAGTCTAGCGGAGTTACTGTATGTGCTCCTAAGCATGGCGATAACAAGGCTGCGATACACTGACATTGGAGTAGCGGAAGCAAGGCGCGATCGTCACGGCCGCAGGCTTAGCCATCCAAGCCGCGGCGCTGGTGGCATGCACTGGGCTGCATTTCTGGTTCACCCTGGGCCTCAGCACGAAGCGAGGGAGCCTTGATGCCAGACACGCCCAGGTCTACTCGTCTTCCCATTTCAAGAAGTTCCTCATGGGTAATTGGCTCTGCTCTACAGCGAAACTGTGGCCCTCGCTAACTTTGGGGCTTAGCAATGGAAATAGCGTCGACTCTCCTTATCGTCTACTCGATCTATCGCCTCGTCGAGTTTGCAGATGACGTGTCGGGGAGCCTTTTCCAGAATGAGTCTGCTTTTATGGTGCTTGGAGGAGTATTGCCATTCTTTGCTGGTGGCCTCCTGACCTCGTTCCACCCCGGAACTGCCTTTGTTGATGCCTGGGACTCGACATCGCCGCGAGGAACTAAGCGTCACAGACGGCCAGATCCGATCCAGTCTCCGACTCCAAGCGGCCATCCCGTTCACCATCTATACGAACCCGATATTCGAAAGCAGCTCTCTCCCACTTCTTCGAAACTCGCGAGAGATTCGGTGGGCCCTCCCGAGTTGCCACCAGGCTCACTCGGCCTCCCTTCGCATCCCAAGGCTACTTCCAACCCATCGAGTCCGAAGAACGACACGACACCACGCAAGGGGCCACCTGCGCCGTTGAACCTTGCCAACGTTGGTGCTTCGAGGCAAAGCTTCCGACAAGACTCAGGAGGGCGGGCGGCGAAGGACCTGGTACACAGCGAGGAGTTGTGGTGATGGCCCGGGTGGGAAATGACAAGATGGAAAGACAGTTTGGTAGCATCCGCGATGCTTTGGATGGGCTTGCGAACTGCCGCTAGCTGGCTGGCTCACGTTTCGCATACAGTGGAATCACATTGACTGGGATGTTTCACTGTTGGTCGGATAGAGTACTGCGTTCTGGGGCTTGAAGGGTACTGGATACCGTACAATTTCAAGGCTTGACTGTGGATACTAGGTAGTGCTCAGAGTAGTGTGGTCCTTATAGATAGGATTGAAATGTGTGTTGGAGGCGGGCATTGATTCAGCGATTGATCTCAGGGTCAGATATTTGGCGCATATTTTACCCACAAGATGGCGAGTTTACAGGGACTTTAGGAACTCTCTTTCACTTTTAAACTTATACTCCTCTCTGATATTACAATTCTAGGCTTGTAAATATTGATGAGAGTTTTCTAAGAAGCTGAGGAAGCCATATCTATGATCACACCTTTGGTGTTGGCGATTGAAGGGATAGGAATACACCTTCCGTTCCTGAAGATGGTAATGCCCGAGTTTCGTATCAAGAATTACTAGGATCCGACGAAACCTCGGATGTTGGTGAGGCGCAGCGATACATGATTTGACAAAAGGGGAGGTTGCCGTCATGTCTCGTCCCGTCCCAACCAAAAAGCTGTCATTAATCACTTGCAGCTCTCCCCCAGCCCCCAACGCAGCTCCACAGCAAGAGGTTACATCCGGGATTGCCACACTGTGATCAAGGTGAAACAAGGTGCACCAACAACCTCTCAGTCTGGAGGAATGACTGGTTCGTTGGTTGGCCCATGAAGAAAACCGCTCTCGCTTTTGAGTCATCTCCTCGGCTGCGGCGGTGAGTTGATTGTCGACGCACCCATGTGATCAAGTCGAGACATTGATCAGACCACAGAGGTAGAGGGCTTATCGTGCAATATCTGTCCGAGTCGAGCGTTGCAGGCGGTTAAGTATCTACTTGTGATGGTTCTTGATCCGGCAGAGTAAACAGGACTGGAGGCTTAGCACTGTAGTTTAAACAGCAGAAGCTCTTGAATCGTGTTTACCGTTGGAGGTGGCGGATATTCTCTGTTTCTCCTTGGAGCTCAGTTAGGCTTGCACCAACAACAGCCTCGGGCATAATCATGGTCAAACTTGTTGGGCTACAGCGATTGTTTCTCCATGTAGAGTCTGTTCCAGCTCATCGCGGACACCTGCTGACGATTCCACAAAAGCCGAGTTGAGCATTCCAGTCATCGAAGCAGGGCGGTTACAGACTCTTCTAGGCGCTTGGCGATGAGGACCTGAAAGGCAAAAGACCTCGCTCCCCCAAATCTCAACCGTCGAGGTGTTCTGCAATAACTCAAGCCAAACACCGTCAGGAGAAGGAAGGGGTTAGTCTCGTCCTGCGCCCGTCACGCTCGAGCCTTTAACTAACTTAGCCAGGAACGGGGACTGTATCCCGGCGCGCCGATCCGCAGGGCAACCGAATCGGGTGTCCCGCTGCCGATGAGAGCTACCGTCCTAGCTTGACGCCAACGACGCCATCGTATTTTGACACCGAGACATTGTCATGGCGGCAAACTGTGGGTTTGGTCAAACCGCCATCTGGGAGGTACTTGAGCTTTGACAGGCCTGTGTCTTTTGTTGAAGAGAAGAAACAAGCTCTGCCTGTGAAACAGAGGGAGACACCCTGGCAAGCCTCCTCGGCCTACCCTTGACTGAGGAAACGGCCCGCTGACGATGTTTATCAGTACAGCCCTTGTGTTGGAACTGCTGTCATCTGGTCGTCTTAGGGGCCCAACTTCTCTAGATCAAGCTCCTGTGGCTCGGCCTTGTGCGGCGTAGTAGTTGGCGAGACTCTTCGATTATTGCTATGGGCTTAACTTGTGTGTTGCCACGACTTGTAATTATGTCATTAGATTGTATGTCATCCAGTCTGGAGGCTTTGAAGTGACATCCCGAGACAACTACGGCTTCAGCCTGGCACTTTTCCTTTCATGAGGCCTCGGGCTTGTCTCAGATATTGCCTCCTCACTGGCATCAGCTGTCCCTGGCCACAGCCTTTCACCGAGATGCCCTCGGTTGCAAATCACACCTTGCCCAGTCCGGCGATCAGGAGCCCCTGGAGGCGCGCCCCAGCCCAAACATGTCCATCCGTTCGGATCTTCCCCACGAGTCTCTGTTTCTGGGCCTCGGTGGCGCTGCTACCTCACCTTGGCTGAACTATATGTCTACCTGCCCCTGCATCCTCCGCACGACGCTTGACCTGGGTCGTCTGTGAGCTCAAGCCGTGGCTTGGGATCCTCGTCCAAGTACGGCGTAGTCTGCATATATCCCCCATAATATGCTTGAGTTCGCCCCCTTTGGTTCTAATTTTCGTAATAACGAGCAAGCTCGCCCTTGAACTTGGGATAATTACTCAATGTCTTGCCACTTGCTCTCGCGGTTATCAGACATCCTGTTTCGAAAGCTCGGCCGAGACCGCCGACTCCTGAGCCCGGCGAGCACCTGGGAGAACCCGCGGGCCATCTCCATCACGACGACGATCACGGTCACCAACGAGAAGAGATGGCGGTGGTCGGACCAAGAGTCGAGCCGCAGGCGGGGGAGGGCTCGCATGGATACATCATGCTGAACCTCAACATCGCCCTCATCGTCATCACGTCGGTCATTATGAGCATGCGGCTGTACGCGAGGGGCGTCATGATACGGGCTCTTGGGTGGGATGATCTGTTGGCCTTTATCGCCTGGGTGGGTTGGTGTTTAGTTGCCTCCGTTGCACGAGCTGGTTGCTAATGAAGCGGAATACAGGCTCTCGCTGTCACCCATTCTTCTCTAGAAATCGCCGCTGTTGGGCATGGGGCTGGGTCTCACATGAGTTCGCTCACCCCGGAGCAGCTGAATGCCTTCTTTTCGGTATGTCCAAGAAAGACTGGGTTGTAAGTTCACCATGACTAACACAAGTATCTTGATAGTTGCTGCCATTTAATCAACTGGTATTCTTCTGGGCCTGCGGATTCGTTCGACTATCCATCCTGGCATTCTTCCCCCGTCTGAATAGAGAGCGTAAGTGTATCTTGGTAGTACTTCTATCAGTCAATAGTTAACCTGATTTCAGCGCGTTTCATGGTATGTGTCTGGATCACTGCCTTGGTCAACATCGTAATTTCCCTGTTCGGCTTCTTCTTCTTCCTGTTGGAGTGTAACCCTATCAAGTGAGTATACCATGCGTTGGCTGCCCTTGCAAGCTCTGACAGTACGTGACAGGGATCTTTTCAACACGGCAAAAGTTGATAGGAAGTGCGTCAGCAGGGAAGATGAGGCTCATGTTATCTGGGCACACTCCATCGTCGGCGCGTTCCTCGACGTTGTGCTCCTTGCGCTCCCCCTCTGGGTGGTGTTCAGCAACATGGTGACTCGTTCCAAAATCATCAAACTGACCCTCATCTTTTCCGTCGGCTTCTTTGCCGCAATTACGGCCTTTATTAAGACTGGCATGGTTCTCACGACCAACTTTGCCCAGGATCCGTTGGTCTCTCTTGGTTTGCTCATGGAAGCTGTGCTAACACTGGACTTGCAGGACCTACAACATGATCAGGGTGTGTCCCTGGACGGCTCTGGAGATCCACGTTGGTCTCTGGTGTGGCTGCTTCCCTGCTCTGCAGCCTCTTCTCCGCCTGGCATCAACCAAGCTCAAGCTCCGAAGCCGTTTCGAGAGCGGGTTTCTCAAGTTCTCTCGCGGCAGCGGCTCCAGCACCCTTGAAGGCGACTGGCATAACGACGCCGGCTTCAGTAATCCTCACATTGGGAATAACAGCCGAGGAACGAGAGGAGCGGCATCTGATGCTGACTCGATGACGGGCATGGTGGAGGTGGAACTTGGAGAGCCCAACAAGGGCATTAGGTTGACGACAGACGTGTTGGTCAAGGTTGAAGATAGGGGTTATTCAAGGGATCGGGTCGAGATGAGAACGAGGGCATGGAATGCAGTGTGAAAAGGCATTGGATATTTTTGCTTATGGCGAGCGAGTTTTTGAGTTTTAGTTCGGGCGTTTCCTCTTACTCTCTGCTCTGTATGTACTGACCATGTGTCTTGATATTCGGGGCCACGATACCCTGGAACGTTACAGTTCCTCACTACGGCGACAGAGAAAGGCCATCTTTCTTAGTCATGTCTATTTCCGAACTCCGTCTTGAGATTTTTGCATCCAAAACTCGTTTTCCAAATGAGCCATGGTAATGCCCAGGACAAAGAAAGGCTGAGTCCAGATGGCCTAACTATGGCTACGTTGTCGGCACTACCGAGACGCCATGCCCTTGATTGAACGGCTGACCAGGTAGTGTGGTCACGTAGACACCACATTTACAACTCTCATTAGATGTCTTTGTCGAGTAGAACAAAGAATACAAGCAGAGGCACACTAGATTTAGAAAGCTGGGAATAAGGTCGTGTGGCAACCTATTGTCACCTCATTTGACAACACGCTAAACTGGGTGCGGCACACGGATCAGCTCTTTTTTGGTGTTGTCATTTGGTGAGCCAAGGGAGACACGAACAAAGGACATGACAAGTTCAGTCGTGATCAACTCACAGACCAACACAACACCCTTCAGTTGGGACAGACCTGAGAAAGGTTATTATCACAATTGGTCTTGGAAGTGGTTCATGTTTCTGCCACGAGTGATGGTATTCCCAGGTATTATGAAGGCATCGTGGCAGTTGATAGTATGCAAGGAGTTAAACCTCTGAACATCCTTGACGGTCCTCCAGGGGCGTCTTTTGGGTGTAGTTATAAGATAACAGACATGAGCACTGCGAAACAAGGCTTTAGTCCATTGGATTCGAGTCCCATTAATCCCAGCCTCTTTGAGAAGCAAGTGTTCTTTGTTCATGACCCTTGAGCCTTCCCAAGGTCCCATTCACCCAAACAAACTTATAACCTCAATCTCCCTCGCTATTGTTCCTCTTGTACAACTCAAATCATCACCTCGACAACGAATTTCATCTCAAACCACGAAAACATTGTGAATTCACAATGAGTGACACCGACATGGAAGGTGTTGACCCCGTCACGCAGGATGGGCAACAGCCTGACGCCAACAATGGAGACCAGGTTCAGCCGACAACTGAGACTGAAGAGAATCAGCAGTCTGATCCCGTCTCCCAGGATGATCAGATGGATAAGAACACGGCCGAGTACTACGCAAACTTGCAGAATCGCCAGAGGCATGACCACGAGTGGTGGGGGACGCCGCACCCGTACCCAAGGCCTGAACATCCCGATCGAGAGTTTATGTTTGCACGGAACCCTCCCATCTCTAGCCAAGAGTTTCTTGATATCGCGGGAGCATACAACAATGTTGCTACAAACGAAGGCACGGAGCCATTCAACACCCTTGGCGTCTCCATGAGGCCTACCACCCCTCCCATGGAGCGGGCCAAGAAGCAGGTAGAGGGTCTAGCTGAGCAAGGCTTCGATGTCACTTGGGAACTGAGAGACGAGATCTACGAGAAACTCACTCGGGACAGCGGCCTCATTGCCGCCCTGCAGGAGTACTGCAGGGATGGACAAGGCGTCCCCCCGGCCCAGGCCAACGAGCTGCTCAAGATGGTGGACCGGCTGAAAGCCCTCATGTCTGAGGAGATGGCCAAACACAGTATTCAACTCCAGGAGCTAAATAAAGGCTTTGACGATTACAAAAAGTCCGCCGAGGAGCGGGCGGAGAAACTTGAAGACAGACGCAGTGAAGCAGAGAGTAAGCTCGCCGAAGCCAAAGACAGGCTACAGTCTAAGCAGAATGAATTGGACAAGATTCAACAACAAGGCGGCGTGGATCCAAACGAAGATTCGGTAAAGCAGATCAGCGAGCTCAAAGAAGACAACTTTGTCTTTTCCAAGAAACTCGAGAAGTTGGAGGGGGAGATCGCTCAAGGCAAGGAGGACCGTGACCAGCTACAGAACGGGTTCGACGAGAAGGCCAAGGCACTTTCTCAGTCAGAGGAGAAGGTGTCCCGTCTCCTCAAGGAAAAGGCTGCGCTTCAATCCAAGATTGTCATGTACCAGGCTGGCAAATCCCGTGAGGAGGTGGAGGGCGCGACTGGAGGTAAGAAGGACCGGAAGCCGTTTAATAACTTGACTGATCTTTGCGGTAGATGATTTCGACGTGGCTTTCGAGTACTCGGCCGACCTGAAGGCAGCCGAAGAGCGTGCTGAAAGAGCAGCCGAAGAACGTGAACAGGGCAACCGCTTTCACCAACACTTCTACAAGGCCATGAAGGAGAAAGTGACTGCCTGGAAAGACAGGGCTACCACCGCCGGCAAGATCTCGCAGGGAGACAACTCAGGCGTGTCGAATGACACAGTGGAAATTCTTCAAGAGGTGACCCAAGACTGGGACGATGCGGTACGCGAGTTTCAGAAAGCCTGGCCACCGGCTTTCGGCGCATTCCACGGTGGTCAGGTCGAAGAAGACAACATCTTGAAGGATGTCCTAGAGGGATCTGCGACGAAACTGAGAAATAGTGAGTCGACGATCAGAAAAAAGACCTTTTCAACATGTTGCTAATATAGATTCCAGAGTATGAAGAGAACCAACGACAGCTTCGAACCGTAACACAGCAGGAGGCTAAGCTGCTTGAGGAGTTCCATAAGATGAAGGAGAAGGCGAGAGACAACAAGACTGAGGCTCAAGTGCTCCAGGGATTGATCAAAAATCTCGAGAAGTTAGTAGAGGAGCGTGACAGGCTCAATGCCAAGACCGAGACCTCAAGCTCTCAACCCTCTAATTCGGATCCCGAGAGTCCCAAAGGCCCCTTCACACCCGGGAACAACAAGTCGAGCAGCGCTGCGTCATCTCCGCCAGAGGATATAAGGAGACTGAAAGAGGAGCTAAATTCGTACAAAGATATAGCGGTGGAAAACGACGATAAGATTAGAGACCTCGAGGATGTACAGGAGAAGCTGATAGGTCAGGTGAAGCAACTGAAGGAGAAGAATGGAGAACTGGAAATGCAGCGTCGGGAGTACCAGGACACGATCAAGGACCTTGAAGCTCGAAAGAAAAAAGTCCTAGCTGACCATGTGGGCCTAATCGACGAACAGAATATCATCAGGGCCGACCTTAAGAAGGTCAGGGGAGAGAAGGAGGAGCTGGAGAAGCTTCAAAAAGAGACCGTCAAGAAGCTCGAGGACATGGTGACGGAAAAGACACAACTCGAGTCGGAACGGGCGGTGGGCCAAACTCAGCTGAAGAAGCTCCAAGACGACAAGGACGGCATGGAGAAGCTCCGACAAGACGACGCCAAGAAACTCAAGGATCTTCAGGACCAGAAGGAGCGGATAGAGGCAGATCAGAACAAGACCGGGGTCGACCTTGACGACCTTCGAAAGGAAAAGGCGCAGCTGGAGGCGCAGCACGCAACCGATCAGGACGATTTGGACAAGGTCAGAACCGATAACAGAGGTCTGACAATGCAGAGGGACGAACTGCAGAAGAGTCTCGAAAGGAAGACCCAAGAGACAAAGGGGCTCCAGCTGGAGAACCGCCAACTGCAGGTCGACCACAGGGAGCAAAAACGGCAACTCGAGAGGAATATCAACGCCCTCCAAAGAAGCCATTCCACTAATGAAAAGGAACTCCGCCAGCAAGGGCTCTCCAACTACCAGTCCGCCGACGCGCTCATCAGGGCCGCCGGCGCACTTAGAATGGACGGCGTCGACGACGACCGCACCCCTACCGCCGAGGGAGCCCCCCCCGAGATGTCCCTCATGGATCGAATCAACTATCTCAACCTGTCCGTCTTCCTGCGGACACGCAACTACGTCCAGCTCGCCCTCCGCGAAGGGTGCAACAGGCTGGCCAACATGCTCATCCACGACGCCAAGAACTGGGCCGAGCAGTGCGCCGAGGACCTCTCCAGGATGAACCCCAGCGTCAACGCCCAGGTCCATGCATCCATGTACGTCCTCAACGGCCTCAAGAAGGTCATGGTCGCCAAGGACATGGACGAGATCAACAAGGGGGCGCGCGAGTTCAAGCACGGGCGGGAGCTGCTGGTCAGGGAAGACGCCGACCCGGCCACGTTTGGCCAGCTCATCGACCTCGCGGGCAGCTTGGCCGACTGGCTGGACAGGCTCAACATCTCGCATGCCAATCCCGAGAGGCTTCGCGGTCTGCAGGCTGACAAGGTGTCTTGGAGGAAGAACATGGAGTTTGTCGTCAGGAGGCGGGCTAAGAAGCTTCAGAGCGGAGTGAGGGATGATCCAAACCTAAAGGCTGACGCTCTGCGTCGCACCGGTCTCCATTCTCCCTTGACTCCAGAGAAGTGGGATCAAGATATTGGTCTGGATGAACCTCTCATCGACGACGACGATGAAGTCACGTCGCGAGGGCGAGGTTAACAGGATCGATGGTTGTTGAGTTCAAGGGTGTTTTCTGTCATTCAATATTGAACGGGGAAACCAGAGTTTTTGCAAATTTTGCATGTATTTCTTTCTTTTTTGTCGTACCAAACATATCTCATAGGATCTTAGTCCTTTCCAATGTCATAACCTATGTCGTCTACGGTATTCTATTAAGCCCAAACACGTGATGCTGCTTTTTCCCATACCGTTCCAATTCCGCTTGTGATAACGAAGCGTGTCCTTTTAATATCGTGATTCATAACTCTCCTCAAGGAGCGCTGTAACCGCCGTCGATGACAAAGTTGGCACCGGTGGCGTAGGTGGAAGCGTCAGACGCAAGGTAAAGATAGGCGCCCTGGAGCTCATGAGGCTCACCCTCTCGTCTGTTTCCAGTTAGCCTCTGAGTATCTCCATGTCATCAACATAAACTTACCCCTGGGGGATCTTGTCGTGCCACATCTGCTTGGTCTCTTGGGGCACAAAGTTGGAGATCTCGGTCATGATGTAGCCGGGAGAAATGGCGTTGGCGCGAGCATACTGAGCCCACTCGACAGCCAAACTCTTGACGAGGTGAATGACACCGGCCTTGGCGGCGTTGTAGGCAGCCTGAAGCTGGGGGATGTTGACGATGCCACCGCTCATCGAGGCAGTGGCAACGAAGCTGCCCGAGGTGTAGTTGGTCAAGGGCTCACCAGTAAGGGTGGTGCCCTCGTTCTTCTGGCGACGCCAGTGCTTGGCAGCGGCCCTGGCGCTGTAGTAAGTGCCGTCAAGGTCAGTCTGGACGACATCACGGTAGTGGTCGACAGGGCCGTCAACCATGGCGCCCTTGGTCCAGGGGATACCGGCGTTGGCGACAAAGATGTCCAGACGGCCATTGAGGTCCTGGACGGACTGGTCGACAGCCTTCTCAACTGCCTCGGCATCCCTGACATCAACCTGGTAGGCCTTGCCTGTCAATCGGGTCAGCGGAAGGTCATAGCTTTGGAGATAACCTCATCATGGTCAGCCAATGTGGACTTACACTGAATGTTGTACTGCTTGGCAAGCTCCTCAGCACGCTCAGGTCCCTTGGGGTTGCTAAAGTACCAGAGAGCAATGTTGGCACCCATCTCGGCGTAGGCCTGAGCAACGGCCCAGCCGATACCGGCGGCGGCACCGGTGATGATGGCAGTCTTTCCCTCGAGGGAGAAGCGCTTCATGATGGAGCCGCCATCGATCCAACGCTTGTCATTGTGGATAAAGTTGCCTCCGTTGAGTGGGTGAAGGTCAGACATGGTGATGGTTGTGTGGAGTTGTCAAGGTTGCTGTGGAAGAGGGATGGATAGAGAGGAGAGAAGGAGGAGGAGGAGGCAGAGGTTATGAATAGCGGCAGCCCGGAGTGCTCCTAGCTCAGATCATGAGGTCCTACACCGAGAAACGGACCCTCATTGATTCAACACTCGTTGGACCGGATCCGCCCCCGTATCTCCTCGCCCTTCTCCCAACTTCTCCCCCGTATTGCGGACAATGGCATCGGACTAGTCGTTTACAAATCCTTGAAGCAACGGTCCACACATGGCACTACGGTCCAACAATGGGTGATGCCGCGTCCCGGATAGGAGATCCCGGGAGCAGAGCCTGACGCAACGGCCCCAGACATCACCGCATCTTGGGCGAGGGGGCGGCGCCCCGCTTCTAGGCTTCCGGAATACAGCGGTTTGGCTGATACCTGGCGACGAACTGGCATGTGTTGGACGCCGAGTGGTGCGCCAGAGAGCACCGGGGGAACGCGGCGGATGAGCGGTCGACAGAGGTGAACATCTGCTAGAGCATGTACGACGCCCGGTCGGCTGGAGACCGACGTTTTGAGCCCTGATCTCAGGGTCGCTGATTGGTCGGCATCCCTGCTTCCGGAACTGGCCCCCCTGGACCTTGAGGGCCTCACCTTGGAGGTGTGATGGGATGGTGCGTCGACGAGAGGCGCCCGTCCCTTGCTTGCTGTGTGTTGGGTTCATAGGGACCTGGATCCCTGAACGACTGCCGCTGGCTGTAAGGGCCACTGCGACGCTCTGCAATGCAATGGTGCTTGGAAACGCCTTCCATTCCCTCAGCTGGGCTTTTAGATCTTGCCCCGCGCGAGTGAGAAATGAGAATATCGACAAGGAAGAGGTAGCAATCAATTCCATCATCTCATGGATCCAAGACCAAGAACCCCGACGTCACTGGTGGGGTTACCCCACCACAGCTAGAGGTTCAAGTACCTTGGGAAGGTAGGTACATAGCACTTGTAGATAGTGGGGGTTCCTCCTTCCTCCCGTCCTCACCTTCTCTGAATGCATGCATGCTAGGGTAGGAACCATCGAGGTCTCGGATATTAGACACCGACACTCCTTCCTTCCCAGACGCATGGAGCAGACGCGGCACGCAGATATTTTCTTGCCACGGGATCCGGCGGCTAACTCCCCACGTGCGAAGTCTCTTGCATGAATCATGCCATAATTTGTGACGCTGTTGATAGTCTTGCGTTCGTCAATCACCGTCTTAATCACGGTCAAGGTCTCTACCAGGTTTAGAGACAGACCACGCGAGCAGGGGTCGTCACAGCCGCCCACGAAGCAAAGCAATCCATCACCATCCAACATGTCAGAGGCAAAGACTGCGACTGCGTCCTCTCTAGGGACTGCGCGACCATACGACTCGAAGCTGGGGATCGTGACTGGAGGCTCACGAGGTCTGTCAAGCACCCCATCTCGTCGCCGTCTCGTGTCCCCTTTGAGTTGACTCGTCACAAAGGAATTGGTGCTGCTGTTGCTGCCAGATTGGCCGCCAAAGGATGCAATCTGCTCCTCGTATACACGTCCGATTCATCGACCGAACCTACCAAGCAGCTCTGCAGTGAACTGTCGTCTTCCCACAATGTTCAATGCTCCGCTGTGCAAGCCGACTTGAGTAGCCCGGCTGAGGCTGCAGCAAAGATTGTTGAGGCAGCACGATCCTTCTTTGGCTCATACAGCCCGGACAAGCCCTTCCAAATTGACATACTCATCAACAATGCCGGTGTTGCGTCGAACCAGCACATGAATGACCCTAAGCAGGGTCCTATTCAAGAAGTCGAGTTTCAACGTGTATACTCTGTCAATGTCCTGGCTCCGCTTCTCCTCACCCAAGCTGTCGCCCCGCATCTCCCCGCAAACCGAGCTGGCCGCATCGTGAATGTTTCGAGTGTCTCGTCATCCATCGGCTATCAGGGGCAGTCCGTCTACGCGGGGAGCAAAGCCGCACTCGAAGCCATGACACGGACCTGGAGCCGTGAGCTGGCTTCTCGTGCCACGGTCAATGCTGTCAACCCTGGGCCTGCATGGGGAGACATGTATGCGGCCGCCGGAAAGACGTTTTGGGATATCAACCAGCCCTATGTCGACGCAGCACCTCTGGCGCAATATGACGGCGAGGCTGACGTCCTGGCCATGGCAGGGCCGGACGCCGAGCGCTTCGACCATATCGTACGCGAATCGATGGGTGGCCGACGGCCAGGATTCACGAGTGAGATTGCAGGCACCATCGATATGCTGTGCTCAGCAGAGAGTGGGTGGACGACGGGCAGCGTTATCTGTGCCAACGGCGGCATGAAGATGTCTATCGCTTAGCATATTGCCCACGTTGTTTGGCAAGAGTCTTCCGATCCTGTCGCCATGTGCAAAGGGACGATATCGACGGGTCGATGGGCCCAAGATTTGTCACAATGGTGACATCCGAGACGGCTTCCTGCTTCAACAGGCGGAAAACAAACATTGGAATCTCGCCCACGGCTAAGGTTGATTTTGCCCAGTACAAAAGGACTCGAGTCTCTCCCAGTGAAACCCCACGTGAGACCATTTCGGCTCGACTTTCGTGCAGGAGTCCTGCCATAGTCGTCGATAGAGCAAGGCTGTATGTGTGATACGCGAGTACTCTTTTGCCCGGCGAATTCACTATCCGCGCAGGCAACCACATCCGACGAAGTCCACGGAGGAACTGTCCCTCTTGAAACCCAACCAAGCCTGGCCCGTCGGGTAGTTGCTGAAATGGAGGCCCCTCCCGTCATTCTGCCGTGTGCCCAGAGGACGGGGCAGGACCGTTGTGTCTCTGGATGCGGTGAAACAGCCAACACAAACAGAGAAGAGAGCAGCACTTGCGTGTTCTATTCTCGGATTCATGCCTTGGACGGGCAGCGGCATCATTGACACGGTGGCGTTTGCTGAGGGTCGCTTCAGTGGCTCACCATTATGATAAACGGATCATGTATCATGCCGATGATGTTGAAACGAAGCATTCTCCGAAATATCATGAGTGTAGCCATGGTTTCAGGGATCTGGACCCCATGTGCGATGCTACGAAACACGGCTAGCAGACTCGACAACTCTGTCAGCTTGACAAAGCAGGCCTGGATTCTCTGTCATCCGTCACATCTGGGGAAGAAACCGAAGATGCACAAGATGGTCCTACAAGATCGAGTCCTAGGCTTTCACGTTGTTCTGATTCGCTGGCAAAGCGACAAGACAATCTGAGATGCAAGAGGTGCCAATATCGACCTAGGAGTGAGACATTCCGTGTCTTTTCTCGAACTCGACCGAGATTGTCTGGGGCAAATATTGGATTTGATACGAACTCGGAGCCGGAGACAGCGATATCTTGAGCTATTCCCTTCCATGGCATCTCTTCAGACTGACACACTCGTCGACCTGGGGGATCAGGTTGGGTGGCTGGTTGGCGCACCAAGTTGGTGGTACAGCAGGCACTACATCTGGGTTCCTTGGATGTCCCCTCCAACAAGCCTGCGCAAACATTTTGCGCTCAAGTCATTGGCTGTGTGGCGAAATGTCACCGCGTGGACACTATGGGGAGGGCGGATGTTTCGCCATTCCTAGTTCCCACAAGACGGGAGGGATATTGTTTAAGAGCAAAAATCGACAGCAAGAGGACTGGGGATGTGTTTTATGGCTGTTTTGAGCTCACCGTACCCATGTTGACGGTTGAGAGAGTATCGATCTCCTCGGCTTGGTCAGTTCTCACGATCAAGCGCATCCTTGTCCTCTTGATGGCTCAAACTCTCCTTGTCAGGAACCAGGGACCAGGAACAGAGTTTGAGGGTGACCCACATCCCGAGAGACGGTTGTCTGTCAGTCTCTTCTAGCCTCTTGGCTTGACAGGAGTTGCGAGTCGAGATGTTTCCACCGAGGAACCGCCCCGACGATCAATGCCGGCCTGGACACCGGCAAGTTGGGGTTGCCGACTACGCAATTTGTTCCGAGCTCATATGTCTCATCATCCATCACGAGTCGTTCGTCGTGGTGACAGCTTTGTAGGTCGAGCCGTTCGGTTGAAGGTGACAAGACTGTCTCAACCTTGAGCGCCCTGGGGCAGCACCGAGGTTGAGCAACTGGTCCGATGACAACGAGACACGGGTGCGTGATTTCTTCGGGTACCTGAGAAGTTATTTACCTAGTTTGCCTTGATGGAGACTATCCACCTGGCCATGTGGTTTGTCTAGATGGACAGATTGTTAACCGACAAGACTGACTCGTCCCTAGCCGCCATGATTCATGCCAGTTGCCGAGCGTTCAAGATAACTGACCACACAGCTGTCAGTTGGCTGTCATCAGTTTGACTGGGCTTCTACATGGCGGCTTCCCGAATCACGGGTAGTGCGCCGACCCGGCAGATCCTTCACGGCGTTGCCTGCAGCCATGAGCCCTACGCCCGATATCACCACACTTGACTCTCCGTGGAGACCCTCTTGTTTCAAGTTTTCCCGATGCCTCTCCACACATACACTCTTGCTGTATATCATCTATTCAGTCTGGTTCTTGGCCATGTGGGGGGACACTGCATGTTCGTCCAGTTCGACGAGTCAAGAGGTGAGGGATTCAGTAGATAAAGACAAGCAAGCAGCCCCCAGTTTCGAGGTTTTCGGTGCATCACTTACTCTCGCTCACTGTCCACCACCGTGCCACTTCGGAGATTGAGTCTCTGATACACTCCTTGATCAATCTCTTCACGTTCGTTGTGTCCTGTCATACTGCGCACACAGGTCACAGTCTCACTCGTTCGAAAGCTTGACTGAGACTCTTGCCTCTTCTCCTTCTTTTAAACCAAATTTCTCTCCCTGCTATCTTCTTCTCTGCCTCTGGAAGGCTTTTTTACTTGCCCTCTCTTTGAAATCCTTTGCCTGCCACATAGCTATCATGGCAGGCGGACACGCTGACCCGGCGTTCCTCGCCAAGCTCGCCAGGCGCAAGCAGATGAACTTTGAGTCGATGGCCATCTTTGCAGGGGCAATGGCTGGACTCTTCTGCCTCTTTGCATTCCCTCACCTTTTCAGACGGATCGGAGCTGGACTCGGTGCTTCGCGAAAACCGAATGCCATTACTCGGTTCTTCAGGTATGAGACTTTCTTCTCTTGGGGTGAGATGCTGTAGCTAACAATGCGATAGAAAGATCAGAGGTGCCTGTCTCCAGGAGCTGCCTTGGGTGCCGTCAGGGGCACATCTGATCCTCATCACTGCTTACCTGGCTATTAACGTTATTGTCACCTTCACCAATTTTGACAACCAAAACATGCCGCTCCTCTCTAATGTGGCATCTCGAACTGGATGGTGAGTGTCTTGTCTCGGTCATTTCACTGCCTTCACTTACTAATAGATGCAGGATGGGTATTGCCAACCTCCTCATTGCCATCTTCCTGTCTCTTAAAAACACTCCCCTGGCCATCTTGACAGCCTCATCCTATGAGCGTCTCAACATCCTCCACCGTGTAGCTGGCTACACGACTCTGATCTTTGTTATTGTTCACTCCTGCGCCTATGCTGCCATGTTTGGCATGCAGGGCTCTATCAAGCGCCTCACTGAGCGAGATGAGATCTTTGGAATGGTAGCTACGGGCTCATTCCTCATTCTCTCCATCGCCGGCGCCGTCATTCGCTCTTGGTGGTACGAACTTTTCTACTACATCCATGTGACTTTCTGGATCGTCGCCATCATCACGACTGGCCTTCATCAGCCGGAGCCGAGCAAGAAGGTTCTCTACGCCGCAGCCGTCGCTGCTGGGATCTGGTTCTTGGAGCGTATTGTCCGTTTCATTCGCATCGTCATCAACAGCACCAACAACACAGTCACTCTTATGCCTCTCCCCAATGGCGGCACTCGAGTGACTCTTGCAAAGGCGCCCCTTAGATCTGGCCCAGGCAAGCATGGCTTCCTCTGGATCCCCGCCGTCCGCGCTGCCGAGACTCACCCCTTCACCATGGTGGCCACAAACCCCCTCGAGTTCGTCGTCGCCGCACATGATGGGTTCACCCAGACGCTGCACAAGTACGCTCTCCAGAGCCCGGGAATCAAGCTCAAAGCGTCGGTCGAGGGCCCTTACGGTGCATTTCCCGACGCGAGCGAGTATGACAAGGTCGTCCTCGTGGCAGGGGGCAGCGGAGCAAGCTTCACTGTCGGCGCGGCGCTCAACATGCTGGAGAAACTCGGCGAGGACGACGAGAAGGAGGTTGTGTTTATTTGGATGATTAAGAATCAGAGTAAGTCGTACCCCTGAAACCTGAAGAATCACCACATCTGACTGAGGGAAATAGCATATCTCACTTGGTTCTCCGACCATCTCGAGACTCTTCGAAGCGACCGCCGAGTCTCTGTCAAGGTCTACGTGACACGCGTCTCGGCAACCGAAATTGACACCGAGAAGCCGCCCTCGACGTCCAACTCGTCGTCGAACTGCACCTTTGTAGACTCGGACCCTGAGAAGGAGGCTCTTCCACGGATCACGATCCCGAGGCTGTCGGCAGACATTGAGAAGGATGGCTTCTCGTCGCCTACAGAGTCTCCTGCCTCACCTAGTGACGACTCTACCATCGATTTTCCTAGTGACATTCCCGTCATGTATGGCCGACCCAACGTCGCCTCCCTCATCCACGGCGCAGTCGATGGTGTGCCCTCGGACAAGCGTGTACTGGTCATGGGTTGTGGGCCGCGGTCACTCATTTCTACGGTCCGGAACGTGACGGCCGAGTGTATCACATCTGATGGGCCAAGCGTGGAGTTGCACTGTGAGCAGTTTGGCTGGTGAAGGCTCCTCGATCAAACCAGAATGTCATTGGTGGTCGATCAAGTAGAAGATGATGTTGATGCAAGCTCATGACGGAATGATTTGTGTTGCCTGATAGGGCCTTCATTATTCGATTACACATGAAGTAAATGATAAAAACACGACTGATGATTCAAAAATGAAACGTGGTTCTCATGATGGCGGCGACCTTGTGCCGCGAATTCTTGAAATATTCTGCCACGTGGGGCATCCTGTACCATATAGACCGATTCATGTCGTCGTCCATATATATGTTCGTGTAAAAAAAAAGGTATATGTACCGATATCCCTCCAGTAAGAGATATCCTGGGTATATAGAAAAATTCATCCGTCATTGATCCAAACGACGCCCCCCCGCCCCCTTTTTTCGCTGTTTATTTATCCAAGAGGTAAGAATGAGAAACATGAGGTATAGAAGAAGAAAAGGGAAAGGTCATGAACATTAGTTTGGTCGTGATATAACGCCATTATTGTCCTCGTACTGCTGCACCGAGGGCTGTGATGAGCGACGCCGCGATCCAAGGAGCTTGGCGCCGATACCCCTGGTACTTTTGGACACCATGTCGAGAAAGCCCTGGGACTTCTCCTTCATCGAGGTCTGCCGGCGCATCCGCTCGACAATGATGGCCTCCCAAGGGGACGGCGCTTCCTCGTCCGGCCGGCTGAGGGCATCGCGTACAGCCGGACAAGGATCGACCAGCTTCTTGGCATCAGAGGCGAACTCGAGAAAGATCGGGTAGGCCATCATGACAGCTTGCAAAGCGATGACGACGGAAAAGGCAATCTTGACAGTGCCGCCGTGCTTGATGATGCCGTACATGACAAAGGGGAAGAAAGCAGGGCCAGATCCGCCCATGGTGATAAAGGCAGCAGCGCGCTTTGTGCGTCTACCTTGGCCACGAAGGCCAACGGCAAAGATGAGGGGATATATGGGGCCCTCGAAGAAATAGAAGAGGACGATGGGGATGACGAGGAGGTTCGGGTTGGGAGGACGGACAACCACAGGAAGCAGGGCGAAGAGGAAACACATGGCGATGCACGTGGTGAGGACTGTGCGAGGTTGAGGGAGTCGGGCGTGAAAGACGGAGAGGTAGGTGAAGCCGGCCGCCATGAATCTCGAGACGGCAAAGGCGGTATGAGCAATGAGGAGGTAGTCGGGTATAGAGAGGGCGATGCCGTGAGGCTTGTCGGGGTTGGTTGTCTCGCTGGCGCCATTGGTCGCTTCCTCACCCGTGTCGGCGTGATCGGGGAGGATGGATATCATGAGGCTCTTGAAGTAGATGCTGTTGCACTCCTGAGCAGCGACGTACGTGTACTGAGCAATGAAGGCCAGAATGACGCTCCATGTGCGCAGCTGAAAGCCGCACGTCTTCCTCTGAGGGTCCGTAGGGAGGTGCTTGGCCGACTCTTCCAGTTCACGGTCGCTGACTTCTGGAAGAGGCATATAGTAGAAGAAAAGCCCCAGGGCAACGCAGAGCAACGTGATACCCAGATACGTCCACTGGACATTGATGAGAGACATGCTGGTCGTCTTGTCCTGTTCGGCAATTCCCTTGAAAAAGACCTTTTGAGCAAGGAGGCCACTTAGGACGCTACCGATGCCTTGAATTCCCTGAGCAAGAAGCACGCGCGTCTCGCCATATTCAGGGGGACCGCATAGTATCAAGAAGGCGTTTGCTCCAACCTCCAAGACGGAAAGCCCAAAGCCAACAACAAAGTTGCTAAGCATGAAGCCTCCGTAAGATTGAGTGACGGCAGAGGGCCAGAAGATGATGGTTCCAATGCCATAGAAGCAGAGGCCAACAATAAAGGTCACTTTGAATCCGCCGACGCTGTCATGGCCGTTGCGCTTGTGACGCCTCGATCGATTATGTTCGTCTCTTCGGAGGATCCATTCGCCCACGAGCAGAGGGCCAAAGAAGTAGCCACCTCCAAAGTATACCGAGGTCATACCCAGTGTCTCTGCGGTGGTCATGTTGTTGACGGATGCAATGACATTGTTGAGCGTGTTCAAGAGGCCATATGAGATGCCCCAGAGTAAAAAGAGGATAGACACAATGGTGCAGTACTTGAAAGACTCCTTCTTGTTGCACTTGAGCATACTCTTGGGCCTGGCCATGTTGACAAAGCCAAAGTAGACACCTTCTCCAGTCCCAGTCGAAGAAGTCAATGTGGTCGAAGTCTGAAAGGTGGTCGTCCCTTGCTGAGGGGAATTGGCTAGTGAAGGAGCAGTTACCGTCGGTTCATCGAATGGCGTCGTCAAGAACTCCATGGCGCTCATGGGGGCGTTTGCGGGCAAGGGAGATTGGACGCCAGGGCGCGCCACTGGCGGCGGCGGCTGCACGCTGGCGCGATGGCCCGTTGAAGGCGTGTCGGAATCATTGGGACCCTTGGATAGACTGCTCCTGCTTCCATTGGGATCGTATAGCATGGAGGGGAGCAGCTTGAGAACAAGAGGCTTCAATGTCGGGACACAGGCGCAAGTCATTCCAACATTGACCTCGACGGCGCTCCACATGAGTGACAGGGAGGCATTCCAGGCAAAGTCGGTCTGGCCGCCGAATCTCGACTGAGGGTCACCACTGGCGCCGGTGGGGACCTTGGTGATGGCTTGCTGGAGGTAGTAGATGCGTATCACATCGACAACCGTGACAAAGATACCAACAGTGAATGTGAGAACGAGAATCGTCTTCTGGCGCGAGGGCAAGCGCATGCCGGTGAGAACAGGTATAGGCAGGGCGAGGATGGCCAGATCGGTCACTATATTAACCGGGGAGGAGCAGATGAATTCGGTGAGCAGCGGTATGCACTTGGAGCGGTCGTCATAGGCGGGATCCCAGGCGGCGGCAGTTGGGCGGCATTGGAAGACGTTCATCAAGGTGAGGATTATGCCGGCAAGGTTGACAATGGCGAGGGTAAGCCAGGACGCGAAGCGCAGGACCCTCTGCGTGTGCTTGGCCAGTCGCAGGTAGAATATCAGGATGGACGTCTTGGTGGCCATCAAGGCGGGATTGTACAGGATGGAAAAGACGTATTCGCAGCGGCGGAGAGCGGGCCGACGGCCCTCGTCGATGTTGACGTCGTGCCTTCCGAGGCCATTGTGAACGCCGAAGCAGATGGTGAAGGACAGGAAAAAGGCAAACAGCCATGCGAGCATCATGACGCGGTCATCCCAGGTAATGTTGCGAACAATAAAGGTTCGCGAGACCATGCGGGCAGCGACAAAGACGGTGGCGAGGACGAGGGTCGCGGTGGTGACGGCGAAGACGGCCGGGCCGCGATCGGGGAAGCCTCCATTGTCGGTGGAGGAGGCCGAGTCGGACATGTCGAGGTCGGTTTAGGCGACATGGGACTCTTTGAGAGTCGTCGAGATCCGATCCGGAGGAAGGGTTTGAGGGTTGAGGGAGGAGGAGGTTAGCTTGAGAAGCTCGAGTCGCAAATAGACGGGCGTGCCATTTCTTCGGGAAGAGTGGGTAGCTCGAGGACAGGGATTTGGGTATATGCGAGGTCTTTGAATCGAAGAACCGGTCAAGATGGTCGGGTCGATATTCGAGTATATCACGTATTCGGTTGATTTTGGGTTGAAGCTCGAGTCGCGTGGGCCGTACAATGGATATATCGGATGAGAGCGGAAGGATGAGGCAAGAAAGGAAGCAGCAATTGCTCAAGTTTTGTCAGTATAATGAGCCAAGCAAAGCAAGGCTGGCCCGCCCCGAGGTTCTAGATCGTGAAGGGGAGCAAAAAAAAAAAAGGTTTGTCAGGTTGGGAGAGCGAGAAAAGAATCGAGTGTCTGGGGGGGTCGACGTTTGAATGGCGGCGGCAGGAGCAGCAACGTCAGGCGGGAGTGTGGATCTTGAGTGTAAAAAAACCGGGGGAGTTCAGCCACCGACAGTCAAGCAATGAGGCTAAAAAGGGCCCAGCTGCCAACTAATGGTGGGGGCAGTGTTTTTTTACATTACCGTTTGAACGGTTCATAAATCAAACGGTGAGAGGATGAAATGAAGATGTTGCTTTTCCAACAGGGACAGGGACAATCCCCTTTACTCTGATAGTTCGAATTGACTCAACGCTCCAGGTACCCGAGCCTGCCAAGGCCACAATGACAACCTCTTGAAGCCGAGTTTGTATGCAGAGAGGTCACTAGAGACATGCTAGTGACAGATGCTAGCCCCCCCCTCCAAGACCTCCAAGACGGGACAAGAAACGGATACGAAAATGCGGGTGATGCTGTCGTTACATGCAACCTTGTTTAACTGACATACTACGTAGTAGACTCTTTTCTCTTCAGCAAGGGCATCCATCGGCCCTTATTACTTACGTACAATTCTGATGCCATCGGTCGCTTAAAGAGAGGGGGAAAACGATGAACATCCCATCTCTAAAGAAAAAAATCCCTCGCACCAAAAACAGAGGGTGACGGGTGACGGATGGTGGGCTCCGATAGCTTGGGATTTGGTGGCTCTTGGCTTTTTTGGCTGAGGGTGGCTTTTTTTTGGGCCAGATCTCGTCTCGTCGTCTAGTTGGTCGTCATCATCATCATCACTACCACCCTCTCTCTCTCTCTTTTGCCGTCTTGTTCAGCCTTTAAAGCCCGCCGCCGCCGCCTGTCAGCAACCGATTGTCATCATGGTTCGCTTCGCTTCGCTCTCGCTTTCGGTCCTTTGTCGCAGCCAACATCTGCCGATCTAGACACGCGCTCACTCACACACACACATCACATCACACAACCTCTTCCTGTCTCGGCATCTACAATTGACCTGCGGCTCCGCGCGGGTTGATTCATGATGGAGGGCTCTAGCTGACAGTGGCTGACTGACATGACATGGCAAGCCACGCGCCTTTCCCATTCATTTCCCGCTACCCTTGCCGCTCACTTGTCCCCCGCTCCCGTCCATCTCTTCCTCCGGATGTCTCACAGTATCCTTCAGTTGCACCTCGAGAGTTGTATCAACCATACGTCATTTTGTCTTTCGGCTATCTTGGACGGGATGCACCAAGCTTTTGCCAAACCCTGATCATCGCCCTCCATCAAACGGGTTTGGAAACTCAACTCGCTCACTGCCACACAGGGCGGAATTTACTCCTTCAGCCCCTCCAAGATATCCGTGCCTCTTTTTCCGCCATTTTTTCGCCTCCCCCATCCGGATGTGTCCCTCACCGCAACTACAAAAGGAAAACCAAAACCTAGCAAATAAAACAGAATGTCCCGCCTGCAGCCGCCAACGCCAGCGGCCGCCTGCCCCCCCCAATCTGCAACTAGGTCACGAGTCTAAACCCCCTTCCCCTTCGTTGTCTTTTATCCCGCTGCCTGTTCTGACAGCGGCGCAAATCACCTCACACCTTCATCAAGTCATGTTGGCGCCTCTCTGTCATCGGGCGTCCCCTCCTAGACACCTGTCACGCTAGTTCTGTCTCCGATTGCCCAGATCATCCCTCCGTAGCCGAGACAAACGCAGTCCCGACCGACCATGCAGGTGTGAAGAGTTAGTTGTCTTGCTGGTGAGGCTGCAACCACGTAGACTTGCATTAAACTATCCATTGCCAGCACGTTAAAAAGAGGCACCAAGTGGCAAAAAACTGAGCCCTGTCCCGTAACGACCCTCTTTTTCAAATCGATATTGTGAATTTTGTCCAATTTCAATTGTGATTTCCGTTGTGAATACCGAGGCTCCTCCCCCTCTCCGGCCCCGAACTCCCACTTCAGACGGAGCTGGAAGCGGCTAGCTCCGGAATTTCGGAGCTCCGGCCTCTGACCTCCGGACTTCGGCTCATGACCGTCGGGGGGGCCAATTACCAATCACATTCCAACCCGCTCATGGCGACATCTTCCATGATCATGAGGACCAGCTTCTTCAATCTGGCCAAATTTTTTCTTGTCTTGACCGCCTATGCCTCCGTCATGAATTATCAGGTTGACTAAGTGCAGCGGGTCAAGGCCGCACTGTTTTGACCCCCCTTGTCGCGTCGCTGCCAACTTCGGCACGCACCCGCGTCTCTCTTCACTCCCGCATCATGACTTCCGTTCTACAACCTCCGTCCTCCGGCGCCGCGCCGGGTCCGTCTTCGGCGGCGCACGGCGTTCACGACCTCCGTGATGATGCCGCAGCCTCCGAAGAGACACCGCTCCTCATAAGCTCCGCCTCCAGCATCAGCTCCCGGACATACTCATCCTACTCACCCAAGGTTACCACCACAGCCGGGCATGTCGAGGATGCAGACCCGACACAACCCAGACCGCCCATTCGGTCGGCAAGAGCCCTCGCCATCACTTGTAGTCTTGGGCTTCTCATCTTCCTGCAAGGTACGAAAAGTCTCACCGCCATGACGCTAGCCCACCCGCCCCCCTCGAGGTGCCCATGACAGTCTCGCTAACGCTCCCTAGCCTCCAACATGTCCGGCATGGCCCTCATCCAGGGCACCGTTGCCGCCGAGCTAGGCGCCTACGAGGCGTCGGCCATGTGGTTCAGCAGCGCCTACATGATCCCCATGTCTTCACTCACCCCCATCGGCGGCCGCCTGGCCACCATCTTCCCCACCAGGACACTCGTCCTGCCCGTGGCGACCCTCATGGCAGCCGGCAGCCTACTATGCGCCTCTGCCAATTCCTTTGCCGAGTTTGTCGCGGGAAGGATAGTCGCGGGTGTGGGCGCCGCTGGGGTCATGACCTTGGCTGTGGTTCTGACCTTGGAGCTGCCGAGTGACAAGACTAGGGGGATAGTCATGGGCTTGATCAATGCCGGCTTTACCTTGGGCGTTTCGTTTGGCGCTGTAGTTTACGGTGGATTAATGCCTCTCGTTGGATGGGTAAGTGAAGACACAAATTCGAGAGACACAATATTTGCCCAAGTGCTGATACACTACAGCGACCTTTGTTCTGGGCTCAAGTCCCCTTTGCCTTTGTTGCAGGCCTAGGAGTCTACAACAGTCTTCCACATTCTCTAGATTCAAGAGAAACTCCCAAGGGTTCTGTTGGAGAGAAACTCGCACGAATTGACTACCTTGGGGCGACACTACTGGTGAGTTCCTCGTCAAAGATATCACGAGTCGCTTTCGGGCTAACATGCGTCGACTCAAGACTGCAACCATCGTACTCTTCCTCTACGGTCTTGCAGACAAGATCCAAACCCTCCCTCTCATCCTCTCCCTCATCACTCTCATATTCTTCCTGATAGTGGAGTACTATCTCGCAGCAGACCCGGTGATACCTATCAAGGTGCTCTCCTCCCGGGGCATCCTCCTCTCGTGCCTCGCGCAGACGGGCTTCATGTCGGCCCGCTGGAGCGTGCTCTTCTACGCGCCAATCTTCATGCTCGCCGTCCGCGGCGCCGCTCCCGCTGCTGCAGGGTCGATCCTGATCCCGACCAACATAGGGTTCGGCCTTGGCGGCGTCCTCGTTGGCTGGCTTCACGTACGCCGCAGCGGTGCATTCTGGCTCCCGTCGATGGCGTCCCTGGCCCTGTTCAGCCTCAGCCTGTGTGCCCTCTCGCTTGCGGGCACTGCCGAGCTGCCGGTTGTCGCCTTCATCCTGGTCGTCTTTGTCAACGGCATGGCGACGGGGGGCGTGTTGAACTACACTCTGGCGCATACGCTGCATCTGAGCCACAGCGACACGCAGTACATGGCTACGAGCCTCATAGCCACCTTTAGAGGGTTCGGGGGCAGCTTTGGCACGGCAATAGGCGGGGGTATCTTCTACCGCCTTTTGAGGAGCGACCTAGTGTCCGGGTTCCTGCAGCTCGACGGTGGAGATGAGCTGAGCGAGGACCGGCAGAGGCTGGTTTCCAACCTTTTGAGCTCCCCCGGGCTGGTCCATGGAGGTGACCTGAGCATCGCAGAACGGGCCGTCGCGATACAAGGCTATGCCGGCGCTTCACGGGGAGTCTGGCAGGCCGCGGCCGTGCTAGGTCTCGTGGTGGTTGCGATTCAAGCGGCCACGGGATGGGCGTCACCGAGCGAGGAGGAGACGCCAGCAAGGGGCATGGATTCCGAAAACGAGCATGTCGGTGAAGCGCGGGTCTGAACACGAGTATCAACTCAACTCTCGAAACTATCCGTCTGTCGATTTAGACTTTTAGATATGGTCTGGTCTCGAGACTGTTCTACATGGCGTGTTGTTTGGGAGTTTACTTATGAGGCTAAAGAACTGAGTTGACAGCCCAGACAGGACCTTTTGATATAGACTTCAATAATACAGGCGATATGACACTGACGAACTGTGTTTGGCTGTCGCTCCGACAAGCCAGCCAGGATATGATCCCCTTCTATTACCCATCCGCGTATTGTTCCCCTTTCCAATGCACCCTAACCCTTACGAACCGCATCACCCATGCAAGTCAGCAGCGGCACTTGCCGTGCAGTGCAATCCTTCATGCTACGTACAACTCCATGTGGTGTTTTGCATAAAGCGCATAGCGGCCAATCACAGCAACTCTGACACTGCTCCGTGCCTCGCTCCAACGAGATGCTTGCCCGATTCTCCCAAGCTCGACCGCCCCAAGGGCTCCCCTGCCAATCTCGCCAACGGCATTCTCGTTTTGGGAGACGCCCTCGCTTGTGGTTCTGCGGGCCGCAGCTCCGACTATCCTTGGCGTTCTGGCACCCGCCGCCCGTCAGAATCCGCACACCCCTTGCCCTGGCCTGACTTAGGTCCCATCGACACCACCCCCCTGTCCCACGTCACTCACGTCGTCGCCGGGGAATACCTCTCAGCCCTGCATCCTGGACGCCGTTAGATCTTTGTCCTTCCTTGCGCTAGCAGGGTCCTTGTCGTCGGCCTGGACGCTCGGGGTCTCTGTCCTCTCGGCCGGGGCCTCGCTGCCTGCCGACTGTCCTACTGTACACCACCTACGGAGCTTCGAGTAGGCCCTTCTCCGGACGAGGTGGCACACAAGGCAATTAGCTGGTCGATCATCTCTCGTTTAACAACTGCTACTGCCACCTCTCGGTGATCGCCAGCCAAGAAGCGCTCCAATCTTCACCACCAGCCCCCATTTAGAGTTTACAAGCATAGACATATGCCAGGGCCTTGTGAGAAGATGGACGTCGCACTAAAATCGATTGACCCTGGGTTGCTGAACCATATCTTCGTATTCCGCATCTTGAATCTAGTTGCCAAGTTTGCCTATTGTACAGGTGCGCAGTGCGCTGCGCATGCTTGCTTGCTCGCCACATTATGTACCACTCGCCTAAATAGAATTTCGGCCATGCCATCCTTCGTTGTTTCTTTCAGAGGGTATCCCGCCCTCATGAGTGAATTCCCATGTTGCCCCCATCATGCCTTTTGACTCCCTGTAAATGCTGCAAAGTCCAAATGCGCCCAAATTCATCCAAGCACAGACAATACCTCTCTCTGCTTCCCCTCCCCCATTCCGAGAAAGCCGTGCGTCCTTTGAAACCCCTCTATACAGCAAACACGTCATAAATTTCAAAACCTGTCCTGTCTGATCTTCTTTCGTTCCTGAAGATCCCCTTGTTTCAAAACGGCATGAGCCCAAGTGCCATGAAACAAGAGCCATAATCCAACAAATATAGTAGTAGATCGATTCGAAACGCAACCTTCTTCAAGAGCTAGCCACGGGGCCGCCGAGGAAAAAGTCGAGTTCTCCTCCGTGGCCGTTCTGGGATCGGTGCTCGTTCTCGGCAAGTTGCTCTAGAAGAGCAAGAAATGGGTCCTTTTCCTCTCCCTGTCCTGTTCCGATGCTGCCGTTGTTGCTTCGGGCTCCGGGACTCGGCGCTGCCGCCGTGGCCTGATGAAGGTTGAGTTTGTTATGGTTATCCTCACCCTGCCACGCAGCAGGGCTGCCAAACGCGTTCGTGGGGACCGTTCCAAACATGGCGTCGTACCCTCCGTTTGCCTCGTTAATCATTCCAGGCCCAGCATTCGTGACACTCGACCCCGACCCATAGCTGTATGGGGGGCTGAAGGGTGCGCCGGCCATGGGGTGCATCCCATGAGCTGAGACTGGGTGTGTTCCTGGCGACAGAGTGAATCCCGCTGCAGCTGCAGCTGCGACCGCCGCATTGTTTGCCGATGTTTCGTCCATCTGCTCATGCAGAGCGTACATTTCTTGGCCCTCGTGGTGGGGCGGCAAAGAAGTCGGTGTCGTGAGGAGGCTGGGCGATGAATGGGGCATCATGCCTGCGGTGTATGAGAACGACCGACGGGCGCTTCCTGGGGTGGGCAGCCCCGTAGCCGGAGGCTGGAGGCTGGAGATGACCTTGACATCCGGTCGCCTTCGGTTTATCGGTGCGCTCGGTGCCGTGTTCTTGCGCTTCAGACTTGGGCGCTGAGGGCCATCGGTGCTTCGAGGAGTTTCCTGGGCCGGGAGGGATCCAGTACCAAAGTCGATGGCAACGTCCGAAAGGCGCAGGTTAGCCGCGTCGAAGCTAAAAGATTGTCCCCCTGGTCCTCCGATGTTGGAGTAGCGGTCAAAAAAGTCCTCGCTGTGGAAGCCTGGTGTGTACCGCATCGAGTTGCGTGCCAATGCCTTCACTAGCTCCCCATGAGCATGAATGATGTCTTGCAGTGTTTCCCGTTGATGCTGCACACAAGCCCAAGCATACCGAAGCTCGCCCAGGAACTGCATCTCCCGGGAGAGAAAGTCTGAGGACGAACCAAACACGTTGACCTCACCCTGGCTGCTTTGCTTGCTGTAGTGCGCTCCGTGGACGTGAACCGTACCCGCCGTGCAGATACAGAATCCCACAAATGCAGGCCAGTCAACTATGCCAGCCTGCTTTCCAAGTTGAACCAGCTCCATTATGGCATTGGCATGGAGAAAGCACATGTTGGTCGCCTCGATCTGCCACGACTGGTGCTGCCCTATCTCTGCGAGCTCCGCCAGATCGATGGGGAGAAATGGGCGATAGATCAAGCAGTGGATGAGGTGGTAGATGACCTTGCTGAGCACGAGGACAGTCGAGTCGGCCTGTCCAAATAGAGCGTTGAGGTTGGAGAAGACATCCTCAGTTCCAGAAGACCAGACGTCAAGGTCTTGTCGGATCTTGGACAATGTTGAAAGAGTGTGCCAGGGGAAGTGGGAGTCCCCCTTGACACCGCCTGCGGCCAGATATCGGTTTGTGTTTCCAAGAACTCGAGTAATGTCGATAAGCATTCCCATGCTTCCCTGTGGTTTCTTATCGCTGCCTTGGAAGTATTGAAGGTTCGACCCTATTTGGAAGAACTCCCCTTCCACCGGAAGTGAAGAAGAGTTAGGTGACCAAGAAGGAAGGCGTAGCAAGATGGTGCTGTCGCTAATGAGGCTCGGTCGCTTCGATCCGGTAGTCTGGAACCGATCCAGCAGATAGCAAGTCCAGAAGAGTCGTCGTCGCATCTCACGCTCAACTGGCGTCATTCTGGCCTGGGCATCTGTCTCTCTGTGGATCTCAAGAGCCACAGCCATTCCAGTAGCGCTTGCTGGGTCATGTTAGTCAACGATCATGAGACTCTGGCATGGGTTTAATTCTTACTCATGAGCATGTATGCCCTCTTTCCCTTTCCAGTCGCAGTAAAGGCGCTCACCAGTAGCAATAGTGCTTGAAGAGCATCGATCGATGGCTCATCAGTGTTGATTTCCCTTCTCGCACGAGCCGCGAAATCCTCACTGAGGTTAGCAGCTGCTTGATATCCACTTGGATCTGTTGTGTGTCTAACAGCCAATTAGTTTGGAATCATGGTGCCGTTTAGGGGGACATACCGTGCTGCGACTGCTGAAATTGCGTAGGAAAGGAATTTGGGGAGCTGGTTCAACTGAAGTCGTTGCCGGATGGAGGACTCATCAACAATGTAGTAAGGCTTGCCGTGGAACCGGGCGAAATAAGTATCGAGGAGGGCCTCGGCCTGCGCTGGAGGAGGCGACAAATCTCTGTGGAAGAGTCAGTTGGCAGCTCTCAGGTGCAACAGACGGATGACGAACCTCGGCAAAGGCGTATGAGGAGAAAGGGATGCCGAGTCACCAGGAGAGGCGCGGGCTTCAACAGCGACGCGCTTAGCCGCCGGCTCGCCTGCTTCAGCGCTCAGCGAGGCGGAACCAGAAACCTCTCCTTTTCCAGTGCCGGGCATATTAGCGCTCGTTGGCGAAGCATCATCTTCTCCCTTTTCCCTCAGCTTGGCCTCAAGTCCATCCACTCTTTTCAAAAGCGCTTCCAAAACGTCTGTCTTTGGGCCACGCTTCTTTGGTACAGCATCTGTAGGTCGGGTTAGCACCAGTCAGTATAACCACTAGAATAGCTGTTTCAAAGCTGCCAGGGCGCCGACCAAGCACGCCATGACTGAGAAACAAATCGAGACTTACCATAGATACACGGGCACTGAAAGACCTGGCAAGCTTCGCATGATGGTCGAAGGCGGTTGCACTTGATCTATCGTGGTTCGAATTAGGCTCAGCCCAGATGACTTACAAGCGCAGCAAAGCTACTCACCTTTCTCTTCCGGCACGACTTGCAGTTCATGGACTCTCGAGGCTCATTGCTCATGCGACGGGTGGGAAGGCGTTCAATGCCGACCTGCGGCCGTGGAATAGCCACAGGGTGGACTCCGGGTATATGAGGAACGTTCATTGGATCGTATACGGATGCGGTCATGTCTAGAATCGTGGGAACAATTGAAGGCCGTCGGTATACACGACGGCACGGTTGATTCTCCTTGGAATCAGGTGGAGGTGGTGGTTATCCAGAGGCTGAATCGTTGGTAGACAAAGCGAAGTGGCGACTCAAGGGGCTAGGTAGAGATCAAGATGGCGATGTTGGATAGCATAGAGCGGTCCTGGCGGTATCAATCCCGAGATCCCTCAGAAGCGCAGTCGAAGTACGATGGAGGTTCGTAGTATTGGCGTGTTGTCGACAGCGATGGAGACTGGCTGGGCGAGGCCGTCTTTTGGGGGCAAAGACGAGATACTGCCAAAACGCTCGGCGACTCAAGTTTGAATAGGGAACGGAAATGGAAGAGGAGTTGAAGCTCCAAAAGTAGGGTGAGGCTTCGTAAAAGATGGGACGGGATGGCAAAAGAAGGTCGACCGGTTGACTAGCCTCGGAGGCCCAGAATTGTACGACTGACCCGGACCCCAGTCGGCGGTCTCATTTTGGTTGTTGCCAATGTGGAGGTGGCTAGTGACAGGACCGGGGGCGAGCATGAATGATGATGGTGGTGTCGATGTTGGGATGGATCATGGTGGGGAAACGGAGCTCAAAATGCAAGTCCATCCCTTGATGGTCCGCTCCAACGCTGTCCCTCTGATGCTGGCTCCGGGCATGGCAGGCTGGCTCTTGCAAAGATGTACCAGGGCCACTAGCACAATCTCTTTTGGGCGTGGTGATTGCATCTCGCTGGCGTCTGGACCAGCCATGTCATTGGAGCGCGCAAAGAGGACGAACTATGTGAGGAGGAGGAGGGGATGGTCGCCCCCAAACCGGCGGTACCGCACCCCCAACAAGGTGAACATGCCAGGCCCCCAAAGCACCAAACCGGGGAAGTGCAAGGCCTGAAGCCGTCCGTCCTTGTCTTCTATTAAGCGTAGCATTTCCCGACACATCTGTCGATCCTGTCTGCTTTCTTGGTGCACCTCTGCCGATTCGATGTTTGACATGGACCCTTTGTTCGGTCGAGCATCGAGCGAGCTAGGAGGCACACTCGGACTCGGCCGCAAGCCCTCCCAGCCAGCTCTTGTTCGCACTCTCCTACTCTCCGTAATTCACCCTGAGCAACGGACTCCCTGTGCCAGATTAGGCCACACATCGCCCCAGGTTGACAAGGAATATACGCAACGCATTGTGCAAGGGACACTGGGCCACCACGCGGGTCCCAAGTTCCAAGACCAGAAAGTCGGGCTCTTAGCGAAAGTGGCAGGGGCAAGGTAGGTATTGACTGTAGAGCGACGGGTCTGACGACGGCCATGATGAATGTTGGCTTGTCTAGTGCCGTAACCGCCGGAGCGGTAAGGTACCGCTCGAAATGGATGGAAGGATGAGGTTGTCAGTCCTTACCTTACGTCCGTCCCCGTTGCTAGTTCGTGCCCCGTAGTTCAGCGAACGAGGCAAACGGTAGGGCGGGACAGGGGCATCGAGTCGAGCATGTTCGCTGCGCTGTTGGCTTGGACGACAAGTTGAGGCCAGACAGGGGCAAGGCCAAGGTCAAGGTCAAGGTCAAGGTCAATGCCGCGCCCGGGTGCCACGAGTGCACGAAGCACGAACGAACGGGATAGGATGGGATAGGACAGGACAGGACAGGACAGGATGGATAGGATGGTAGCTAGGATGTGGTTCAGAAGAAGGCTTCGGGAGTCTTCCATTGTGAGCTAGGCCTGGAGGTGAGAACCTGGAAAAGTGGCACCGACGTCAAAGCTCTCCCGTCAGATTCGCACCTTCCTAAGACCTCCCGCGAGGATCCAGGAAGGTAAGCTGGCTGGAAGGATGGAGGAAGGTACCGCAGGCAGGTACCCAGGGCAGCAGCACGCAGACCGGCCAGTTAGTGAGGTGGGGGCCGGAACCTACGTACCTTAGCGGGCACTTCGCTTAAGCATAGCGGGAACAGCGTTGTTTGGGGCGCGACTAGGGGCCGTCAATGGCTGGGGCATCGTGGGCGAAACGGACGACACGCCGGGCAGTCGCGATAGGGTGGGTGGTGGCTGCTTTTTTGGCCAGCCTGAAACTCTAGAGGCAGGATCTAAAGGCTCTTGTCACGAAACTCACGATCCATTTCATCACCACTTCATCTCCAGTGCCGTCTCTCTATGCTCGTGTATCACATCACACTATTGGAATTCCGCACTCAAGAGCCATGAGGACGAACCAAATGTCACCACAAGCGATTTGCGCTTAATCCTACAACACGATCGATGCCAGACCGAGTTTGGCAACGTCAACCGTGAGCTAAGATTAGCACTCGACGCCATTTTTGGTCTGCCAACGGGCCCCCGAGATCCTGGCCGGCTTCCATCTGAACTTTTGCAGCCTGACGCTTGGGTCCATCAGTTCCATGGGCCATCCTGGTCTCCCTTACCGATACTATGCGCTCATAAGGTTGTACAGACAGTGCTTTCGCTCCCGTACGGGCTGCTACCTCAACGCTCTGGGCTGGGCCCTTGCCCAGCCTGCCGCATTCTAGACTCCTTCCACCGGTATGCCACTAACGGATCGATTGCGCACACAGGGTTCATGTCAATCTCGTGGTCTTTGGCCCCTCCCAGCTCCCGTTGATGGGGACGAGATCTCCCTGACTCCCTGGCCTGGTCGTGGGTAATCTATCACCCAAGCCAGGACCCAGACCTGTCACTGAAATGCCTCTTTTCTCCCCCTTGAACTCGACATTGAGCCTACCTACGATTACAAAGCGGTACTCGCCCTCGGGTCGACCAGAGACAGGGGCCCGACATCTCGCAAAGGGTACGTCTGCAGGCGGCTCTGTCATGACCCTTGCCTCTGCGTAAGAGTCAGTCTATGCGTGGCCAGCAGGGTCATAATCTCAATTGACACACCTAAGCGCCACTGGCACGTCTTGTCAAAACCACATGGGGCCAAGCGGCTGCAGCCGTCTCATATCAAAGTTGTCACTCCCCTGGCGCCCAGCCGTCATTCACATTACCAAGAGAGAGGCTCCCGGGTGTTGCTGACAGGGGAAATAGATGAGGAATGACGTGACAACTCCGCGAGTGTCCCACCCTGGCCCAGATATCCTCAGGTGAGGTTCAGCGGAGTGCAGAGGGAGGGGCCGTCGACGACTAATACCCTTCAACAAGACAGCCACGTTTGATAGGAGCGACCCCTTTTCAGAGATATCAGAACGTGGCAGACTCGTCTAATTCCCGGGAGGCTGGAGATGGCGGGCTCCCAATCTTGAGCTCTACCGACCTCGGGAGATATCATCACCGCCATGCGGTCAGCGCCGTGGTTCGGGGGTCCGCGTACTCACGCAACAGCCATGCTCAAAAGGTGAGACAAACGGACGTTGTACCTGCATATGTGGGGATGTATCCAGCATCTCTTGCAGTCATAAGGCTTGCATTGGGGCGACCCAGTGGCGAGTCGCCGTGCTGGATTTCCTGTTAATCAGCAGCAACCCCTGAAGAAACTCGCATCCTTCTTGACGGCCAGACCAGTTCTCCGCTGTGTTGGCGCTCTCTTGCAGCAGGCGGTCCTTGGATTCTTGATGAGGCTAACAGCATAGCTAGTGTCGCCAGGTGGTGTGTGCTCATCTGCACGCCGTGGACGGCTTGCTCCCCCGATTTGGATCTTGAGTCCGGCCGGACATCCACGCCTTTCCGAATGCCCCCCTGTCTGCCATGCCGCCTAGGTCCAAGTTGCTCTGTTGCCCACGGCACTAAGACTCGCCTCGGCGTCCGATCGAGGTGCCGTATGAGGTAGGCTAATCAATCTTATACACGATGGGGACGAGCCAGCGCATCATGTGTGCTGTTCCATCAATGCCGAGGCGAGGCATTTCGCATTGGATTCGGATGGACAAACACTGCAGTTTAATGCGTTACAAAATCGACGAGGCCCGCACGAGTTCCCTTGGTCGACCGACCCAACACAGACAGAGACAAACGGCTATCAGCCCAATGAAGCCCTTGCTTGGCGTCATGGTTTCTAGAAGCGGATCAGTTGCTATGTGCGAGCCTTGGAATGCCGGGCACCCTGCCCTTTTCGACTCCCTGTCCGGGTGCCGTCCTCCACTTTACCCCAGGTGCCCAATCCGTACCCGGCTTGGATGGGCTTGGCCGTCGAACCATTCTCACGCTGTGACCTGGTGAGCCTGAAGCCTCCAGAACCTGTGTTTTTTTTTTTTCTTCCTCGCTGAGCCGATACTCGCAAGCACCATGACTGGCTCACCTAAAGCTGAAACCAGCCGCGTCGTCGAACATGGCTCAAGATCTGAGATCATTCACACAACGCCCGCCATCACTTGGTGATGACGAGAAGCTTACTCTACGAGGTGGATTTGACCTGTTCACACTAGGTTATGGGTCGTAGTGTTTGGGCAGGCTGAAGTCTCAACTAGGGGAACCAGCTCCGATGGCGGCCGAGATGTCTGCGCCCTCAACTCTGCGCTTTCTTTGGTGTTTTGAAGGACAGGTTGAGAAGCGAGTTCGGACAAGCGCCTAGGTGCCTGCCAGAAGCACCCACTTGGGTTCTCCTCTCTCTGTGCGATGCAACTCTCGTCACCACGAAGCGCCAATACGACACGATAGGCGCCGCTGATCGACAACGCCTTAAGCCTTCATCTCGCACTCTGCGGCTCACTCGGCGATCGCCTGGGGCTCCTCCTCCGACAAGGTTGCCAGTGCGGACTCGGATGGCGTGTTCGGATCCAGGCTTTCTTCAGTTTAGAGTTGAGAGCCGAACTCATGGATCACGGGTAGCTTGAGAGGTCTACTATTTATCACGGCCATGATATTAACAAATATGCTCGGTCTTGCCGACAGGGTTCCAACCATGGGTCCCAGTCAAACTGCCTTCTAGGGCTCTATCGACTCCATCATCAATATGTCACTTGGCAACTGACACACCAAGCTTGCCCTAGAGAGTAAACCGACTCCAAAGCTGTCTCGGTTCGTACACAGTGGCCTCATGCTCCACCCCGAGGTGGAGGTTCTCCGACCCTTCCTCAGTTCAAGACCCAGGTGCCGCTGTCAGGATTATCCAGAACGGCACTTGAGGTAGGATTACTATCTCCTGTATTGCTCTCGCTACAAGCGAACGATTCCTAGCCCACAAGATACAGCTTTGCATTGTTTGAAAGCATGGAAATAAGCTGTGTCGAGATATATTCCAACCCAGTCGATCAGTCTTTGTCGGGCCTTTGCCTCTTTTTACTTCTAGCTTCCTCCGGTAGCTACAAGCTCCGACAGAACAAGTGCCTGGCGGCTCTTCTCTCCCTCGGCCACATGGTTTGTCCCTGCCAAATTCCAGGCCCTCGAGCCGAAGATCCAACTGATCGTCCAGGTACGCTCGCCAACCGCGATCGAAGGGTTTCAGGCCGATCATAGACTTGCATGGCCTGTAGGGCTTAGGCATCCCTGTGCCCCGGCAGCTCAAGCAAGACCTGAGGTGGTGGCTCCCGTGAGGGAATGGAGATGTGGGTTCGTTCATCCATGGCCCTCGGGGGCCAACTGGCTCAAGTGCAAAGGATGGATGGTCAGCCAGCGGAGAAGCCCCTGGCTTACCGATAAGTCGACATTGGTTCACTCACTCACATCGACCTCTCCGAGTCCCTTGCTTACCGCTCCAACTTGATACCCGCTAGCAGATCGATTGCGGTTGCGTGCCTCGGGTTGCCCATTGCTCGGGCGCTTGTGTTGACTCTAGGTGGCTCTGCTCAGTATGTACGGTCTCCTTCCTATCACATACCCACCCGGCTACCCCTTGGATCTCCTTCATTTTGCAGTCGGTCCTTGGTGAGGTCGCAGATATTGACTACTCAAAGTTTGCTTGGAAAAACGGGTCTGGATAGCCTCGACCTGATACACCGTGAGTATCAACTGGTCAAACATGATCACCACTGGTCGTTTCTTGTGCAGCTGAACACGCCATCAAGCATGTTCTAGGTAGGTTTGTTTCCCCCTGGACGTTTCGCCGAGCCTCCGTGATGGAGATGATGCGTCTCTGCGAAGTTTCCCATGTGTAAGCCTGCACGCCGGCCCTCCCGTGCTGCAGATTGGCACGCTTCTGGCCCCAAGGGGGACTGAGTTGTGGCTAAACAGCAGGGCTACACAGTGAGCAGTGGAGATAACCCATTGCCGCGACCGCCTGCGGCAAACAAACCAGTCCTGCACACGCGGTAGGTAGGTGTTACGGCTTGGCTGGTGCCCCTGTCGAGACGAGCGCAAAGGTCCTCTCATCATCCCAACTTGCTAACCCTTGGAGAGCATGGTGTTGTCTTGTTCGTCCCGTCTTTTCATCTCCTCTGCATACCGCCACCAGGACTTTACCCGCACCCCCTATTCCCTGCCTCGGGATCGAATCATCGTCGACTTGACCCTCGAGTGGTTGCCACGTCTGGACGGTCCATCCAGACACCTGGAGATCACCTCCATGGGCGGGTCAATCCCCCCCCCCTCACTTGCTTTCTACCCGGAGCGTGGTGTGCAACCCTTCTCGTGCGCCACTTGCGAGTTGTCGGCATTCTCGCGGGCCATGTCTTCTTGGCTCTCGCTTGACGCCCTCAGTTGAGCAATCTCCGCAGCAGCGTCTTGAGCAGGTGTGGCTGCCACGCGGATCCAGTCTTGTGTGTGGCCTTGGACAAGAAATTTTGCCCAGAGATGCATACTTTGTGCCCCATTCAACCTCCTTCATCTATGAGCAGCGACACTAGGTGCATCATCTCTAGACATGTCGCCCCTGTGTTATCATCTCACGATATCTTGTCTCAAAGTGTGTTATTCTCAATGCTATCTATTCTCTCGGACTCGTCATCAGCCAACATGGAAACCACATGTGTCTCGTGCTTTGGGCAATCTGACCAGAACTACCTTACCCAGTCTGGATACCTTGCTCGACCGTTATGCATCTCACATCCACATCGTTCACCCCACACGATGCCTGTGAGGAGGCGAGTGGCCAAGGAGCCACAGCAAGGATGAGCAGAGAGGCACACACGCATACGTACACGTACACACCCCAAGCGCCCTGAACCTCACACAGCCTCTAAACCCTTCTCATGCCGGGCCCAACCAGACCACAGGAGGCATCGGCTGCCTACGAGCATGGATGAGGCCTTATGGCGTTGTCTACTCATGCTGATATCTTGCTTTTTGGTGAGTAAGTGATGACATGCAAAACACCAAGAGACCAGCACGCGTATCTGGCCAAGGCAAAGGCATCCATCACATCGGCTGGGCACTACGACGTGGGACGAGATACAGGCGGGCGGTGTGAGGCTCTAGATGTCTTCAAATTCTATCATATGCTGCGTCTGCACAATGCTTGCTAGCAGTAACTAAGTGCCTATAATATTCAACTGACATATATGTCCCATTTCCAGCCCACCGGATCTCGTATACACCCATGATCTTCATATCCATCGCCAGCCCTGCAAGGGCCAGCCTATACATAGGCAGGTACGTAGGTACACAGCCCGGAGCAAGAGCACAGAGCAGTAGATCCCCGTGGGACCGAGTCCTACATGCTCTTGGCCGTGAAGGTGCAGTGCAGTGCAGTCTGGGTAGCGCTAGGTCATCCCGCGCTGCCCTTGTCTTGTCAGGTTGTAGTACGTAGTAAACCCACTCGAGTGGCCCAGGGCCCATGGGTCTTTTGTCTGCCGGATCTGTCCCCAGCAGGCAGGGCCTCTCCTCTCTTGTCGTCTTCGCACAGAGTTTGTTTTGCTGGCCAGTTCATTTCGGGGGTTGAGCCAGACCCGCCACAGGCCTAAAATATCCAAAAGCCTCGAGTCTTTGTCCAGGGGCAGGCTGGACTGTGCAAGGAGACGCCGAGCGGCCTCGATTGACGTGGGCGCTTGCTTGGCAAGCGGCACAGTTGGTGCGGTTGTACAGGGCGTGCTGCTTCCCTGCTCTCTCCGTTCACCGGCCTGGCCGGTAGTCCTGGCGGATATCTAGGTTTTTCCCCTAAACCCGGCCTTCTTCGGACCTCCAGCCTATTCAGTCGTCGGTCCTTTTTCCCAAGAAAGGACCGACATCGAATCAGGAAAGTGATTCTTTCGAGTCGAACTGATATGTGATCTCCTTTCTGGAGTATCATGTGCGATAGCATGTTGTCGCCGTTGCCGTTGTAGTTGACGGTCTGTCCGAGTCGACCGACTACTCCAGACTCAATATCGGTGTCCTCCGCTTGCCAGTCGCACGAAACTGTACGGCACGTTCTGTCCAACAAGTAGCCGTAAGCTTTCTACTGTTGTGAAGGCGGCAACGTCATCTGCCCCATAGGCAGCAAATCCATTCTTTTCGGCGATCAGACTTGGATCTGAACTCCTCCTTGCTGCTCCGTCGGCCAAGTCGAGGAAGACCTTCTTCGTATTCGTCATCCCTCTCGATCCGGCTGCTCCAAACGCCCGTAGCAACATGCCAACCAGATGGCTCTTCTCCCAGCCAAGTGCCGACACAATAACAAACGGAGCGCTGTCATCATCCACTGACCGGGCACGCTGAAGGCTCTCGAGGCTGATAAACGGTTCGATCGGAGGCGCATTCCGAGCGAGAGAAGTAGGCGTGCGGAAGCCTATCGTATAAATCTTGGAAATCCGGAGGGCTCTCATGGCAAAGAATACCGGGGCAGCGTCATCGGACGACGAGGCCATGACCACAGCTGAGCGTCCAAAGTAGGCAGAGGGAGCCAAGTCGCGTGTAAGTGTACTGAGTATTCCTTTCCATCCCGCATTGTCAAAGACAAGAGAGGCTGTCGGTGCCAAGCCTGACTGGCTGCTGGAGTCGAGTGAGTCGGTCTGCCGTTGACGAGGACTGGAGGGCATCGATCCTGGTGACGACGACCTTGAAGAGGAGCCAGATTGAACCACGATGGTGTCGACCACGCCAATGGCGCGAGCGGCCTCAGTCAGTATTGGGCCGTTGCCTCCATTCAGCGCTGCGAAGAAGGGGCTGTTCTTTATCAATGTGTGATGTGGCAGCCCAGGGTTGAGATATGCGCCCCCGAAATGCTTCTGGTTGCACCAAGCCTCCATGCTTCCAGGGTTATTGGGGTGCCTCTCGACAACTGCGAAATGATGAGGAAGGCCTAGTTCGTTGATGCATTTTTCGTAGAATGGCGCCTGGGGGGTGGCGCATCGAGAGGTTGTGCTGTTGATTCCATAGATGTGCTTTCTTGGTAGCTGGCCCAACAAAGACAGAGCAGCGTTGATCTCAGCCGCACTCAGCTGGCCGGGAGCAGCTATTATAGGGAGAAGCGGATGTGTAATGGGCGTAAAGACGGGGTTCAATGTTCTCGAGAACTGTCCGGTCTCGCCCATGTTAACGGCAGAAAAGGGAGGAGCGTCGGGGTACTCGGCGCGCATCTTGGAACGGAAATACTCCAGCTCGAAGTTCTCGTTATGCTCGTTAATAATGGCAATCATCTTGATAATATCCGCATACTGCCTTGACCTCTCAAACACCTCCTGGGCATACTTGGACGGCCATCGAAAGGTCCCGGAAAAGTCATGAAAGGCCGACATGATGCGCGAGTTGCCCCGGCGCTCATATAGCTTCCTTCGGATTTCTTCGGGCAACCACAGCTCTACGTCGATGTATTCCACGCCCCACTGGATGGCACGGTAGAGGTACTCGTAGTAGATCTCGGGCTTGTCCATTGGAAATCTGCCGTTCTCCCTTGTGCATCGAGTGGTGAAAATGATGGGGAGCTCTGTCCGCTGGCGAAGAAGCATAACCTGCTCGCCAACATAGCTGAGGCTAGGCACTTCTGAGTAACTGCCGTCTCCAGTTGGCTCTCTTAGTAGATCAACCCGGATCTCGACGGCATCTGCGCCGACGGTCAGGATGTCGATGTTTGGCAGAGCAGCGTGAACGTCTGGGAATGTGGTGGAGATGAAGTAAGTCCTCGGCTTCGCCATGAGTGCTTCGTGATGATTGATCTGGCCGAGGGTAAAAGAAATGAACCTCGCGAGGTCGCGGCGGAAGAAGGGCGATTCGGTATAGAGGAACTCATAGTCGCAGCTGGCGGAAAGATGGAGATCCGGCGGCATCCCTAGGTTCACACAGTGAGCGTTGATGGCAACGACAAGCTCCTGGTTGCGCGCAGCGACATCTCCTTTCGCCTCGCCTGCCGCAACGCCAACGACAAACCCACGATCCTCGGCTGAAACGCGCCCAAACCCATCTCTTATCCTGCAAGGCGTTCCCAAGACTTCTGCGAAAACTGAGACGATGTGATCCTGTCCAGGCCCAAAGACGATGGCAACGATCCTGTTATCTCCTCTTGCCGGCGTACTCCCGAATGTACTCTCGCTGATCATGACTGGGCTTTGACTCGGTCGGTCGAGGTCCATGGCGACAGGTTCTGAGCCATTCAATGTGACGGATGGTGTCGGCCCGAGGGGCGGTTCAGGCATTAACGGTTGGACGGCGGCCATTTTTGTCGTTTCCTTCCCAGTGCGACAGACTAGTTCCACCTCTTCAGCTGTAAATCGCCGTAGCTTATCCAAATGGGGTCCGAAGGTTCCCAATATCCTTCACCAAACCAAGTCGCATCACCACCAATCGCAAGCGCTTCCAATGCGCAGTAGAAATTCCCAGAAGCTTGTCGAGTTCAGTACGGCTCGGTCGTATATGGGCAAACGTAATATCGCTTTTTCGGTATCCGGCGCAAAGATTCGAGTTCGGCTCGAGGCGTGCAGCAGTTTCAGGTCGTCAAAGTGCGAAAGGTTTCGAAAGAGGGAGTCGCAGGAGCAGAGCAGCAAGGGTTTCTGGAGCGCGGGCTAGAGTTAGAATGCACCGTCGAATTAAGGTGACGAGATCTCGTGCAGTGGATGCAGTATGCGTTCGCAGGTTGAAGGCGGACCCAGTGGGGACGATGTCGGAATATGGGGTAAGGTGAGGTTTTAGGGAAGTAGACGAACAACCAGTTTAAGAGAGAGCGAAGGAGATTGAGCAGTCTCTCGGAAACAGAGGAAAGGGGGTATAGTATGGATAAGAGGGCGCCTGGTTAGGTCGGTGCCTTTTGGGCTCTGAATTCGCAAGACGGACGGCACAGCAAGTAAAAGAGTCGAGCTGAAGTGGGCGAGTCGTGGGTACTGTACGGTAGACCAGGCGAGGCAAGGCAATGCAAAAGACGAGATGTCCTGCGGCGAGACTTGGGTCGCTAAAGTGCCAAGCGAGGAATATTTGACCGATGGGATGTTTGAGCCGGCTCAGATAGGGCACGGCCGGGGCGAAACAAGGGACAAGATCCCTGACAGAGACTGATGGAGCTGATGGAGCTGACGAGCTGGGACCCGGGGCGACCTCGACAGGATCAACGAGAGTGGTTGCGACCGGGATGTGGGCAAAACTCGAGCCTTGCTGTTGGTGGAAGGGAGACGACCAAGACAGGCGGCGGGGGCGTAGTAATTGTTCCACCACAGGGCGATTTACGCTGAGGCGAACGATGCAGACCCCGACGGCATCAACCGCAGACTTGGGACTTGGACCTTGAGGATATGAGACATATATCGCGATCTCCAGAGTGGTATAGAGGCCGAGATGGATATGGATATGGATACCCAGGTATGGTATTCCGTGGAGAAGGCCGTATGTACTGTATGGAGCGCGTTTAAATGAAGAAAGTCAGAATTGCTTGACCAAACTCAAATGGAGGTTGTCACTGTTGATCGCTGATCTGTGCTTGGAAAAGGTTGGGTGAGTCCCTGTTGCCATCCATTCCTTCCATGAGTGCGTGTGAGTGTGCGTGCCCGTGCAAGCATTAATGGACGGCAAGGGCAAGGCAAGTAAGTACCGAAGCTGGTCAACCATCCAACCCGTTGTTGTCGGGTGTTGTGGGAAAGAGTGGCCGACATACGTACGTACTACGCATCGGGTATGGAAGGAACCACCGGGACTATCTCTGTGGGGGTTGTGGTTCTGGTCGGAATTGGGGGTTGCGTGAGGTGATGATCCCTCTCAGTTCATCTATTACCGATAAGCCCATCGGAGAAGCTGTTTTCGACCACACTCGTGAAGCGTAGAATGCATCGAGAATCTGCCATTTCGCCTCTCCAGCCCAGGTCTTGGAACACCACCCGCAACGTCGCACTTGTAACCGACCCCAGAGCGGCCGACCCATGACCTAAAAGGCAACACTAACGATTCATCTGCAGTGGACGGACTTTCTTGGGGTCCAAGTCAAGGGACAGCATGAGAAAGGCTCCCTCTCTTCTGATGATGCATACCTACAGACGATGAGCAGCCCTCGGCCATTTCATTCACTCCACACAGAGTGGAGGGAAAACGCCACGGGATGGCAGGTTTGACGAGGGTGGGGGGTTGTGAGGGCGATGGAGTTGAGATTCTCCATGACCCTTGATAGCTGGACTTTGGGGGTTGCCGATTATCCACCAATCGCGACTCACAGTCCCCGCAGATTCTTTCAATGCTTTAAATTCGGTTCGCGGTTGTTTCGAGTACCCCTTGTCCCTTGGACAATTGGGGGACCCTTGTACTTGTTTCAAGGCCATGCGACATCACAGCTATAGGACAGGACGACATCGCCATCGGCCAGGAAGAGGAAGGACAGGTTGCATTCGAGATGCATTTGCTATCTCAGGGGTCAACTCTCATCACCAGGCCCTGCTTTGCTTTCTTTTGACGAGATTTGGCCAGGTTTCTATTCAAGGAGCCCGAATTACAAACCTACCAAATGACACAACAAGAGCCCACTCGACACAAACTGGCGTGACTATCGATGGAGCCATCTCGTACTTGGTTCGACTAACTCAACTCACATCTCGCCCATTGGACTCGAGTTGGGAGGATCCTCGGCTTGCCAATGTTTCGGTAGCAGACGGCCGGCAACAGACGGACGGATCAAAATTGCAGTGGATTCTGGTACTACTCTCTGTCAGGATAACAAGTCGACTTTGATCATGGCTACGGAGGGTCCAATAGGCCCTTGATGCGTCCAGGGAGCATCGCGGTATCAACCATGAGAGCGACGTTACGTATGTGTGCACGCACGCAATCTCCGCAACCCGTCACGTCCCCAAAGTTTGTTTGATCTCCATTTCTCCATGTTACGTGGTGACCACCCACCGACTCTGCCTTGCCATCCGCTGCGACTATCGCGATAACCATGTTTCACTCACCCTGAGACAAGAACCCGGACAATGGTGATGAGCAGGCACATTTGCTGTTCTAGTCCAGTCATGGCGCCCTCTTGTCATATCATGGCATGATATTTCATTCTCGATCGCCCTCAAAAGACCCTCCATGGTCATTCTCTTACCGAAATATTGACCCAAGCTCTGACCCCGAAGTGGCTGGTGCATACAATTAATTCCGCGGTGTTTTCATATACCAAACGCATGTCACACTCTATCTCTGAAGCATGCACACATCGGGTCTTCAGCGTTCCGGCCATAAGTTACAGATTTATTACGAGGCACGAGCGAATAGAATGCGTTTCATCCTTCGGCAAGGTCTCCGACCCCGGACTTCATCCCAGCTGGCACCGGGATTGCGGCGCCGCTCCCTAGCTTCACGGCCCGCGGCTCTGTTATCCCACGAATGAGCTCTCGTCCTAACAAGGGCCTTGGCTCTAGAAACGATCCAGTGGATCGAGAACTTAAGGGCCAGGTTTGGCATAAGCTTTCGTTAATGAGTTAGGCTCCGTCGCTTCGTCTTGACGTTCTCACACAATCTCGCCACCAACCCGAAGGACACCATTCCATCCAATAGAGAACAACCAAGACCGAGGCCACAGTCGAGACTGATCCTATTCAGGGCGTTGAGGTACCGACAGGTTGGTCAGCAGCATGGTTTCGCCGAAGCAACAGTTTGACTCTCGGAGTTTTTCCACCTTTAGGAACTTTCACGCATATCACTTCGTATCATCATCATGAATGTTGGTCACGATGGGTGAAGGAACCGGTTTTACTGCCATATTCAACTCGTGGAAAGGACAGGATGGTATCAATCAACCAACACGCGGTCCCGCAGCTACTATCCAACTCGACCAACTCGAGACTTGGCTCATTTCTGAGACCAAATACCAATCATGTTTTCTTCCGTGTCAATGAGCCGAGCGAAATATCCCATCTCTCCGCCGATGGCCGTCTTGGGGCTTAAAGCACGTCAGTCGGGGTATCTCTCGGACTTGGACTCCGGCGCCAAAGGGACAGGATACTTACAGGGCCGTCTTGCCGCCGGCTGAGGCGACCTTGTTCAGTGTCTCTTCACAGTCCACGACGCAGAGGGTTGGCATCAGAGGCAGCGCAGCCGGACGATCAGCGATGTTGTTGACGACATGGTAGGGCTCATCAAGCTCGAGGAATGCGCCGTGTAGAGTCTTGCCCTTGTTGAAAAAGTGCATGCTCTTGACACACTCGCCAACGGCCTTTGCGGGCTCATCCATGACCTCCCAGCCAAAAATTTCGGTGTAGAACTTCTTGGCACGGGCGAAGTCTCGGACGGGTACTTCAAGCCAGCAAATCTGGCCGAGGGCTTCCTAGAGTGGTCTTAGTATCCGCCCCTTGAGACTCAATTCGGGGAAGGCAAGGAACCTGGACACGGCTCTCATCCATTGTTGATATTGGTGCGGTTGTTGGAGAAGAGAGGTGAGCCTGTTTGTTCTTGATGGTTTGACTGTGGTGTCTCTGGTGGTGGCAACTCTCTCATCTCAAGCAACGACCTACCCCGCCGATTTATAGTCGACACCTCACGCTATTAACGCCTCCATCCTTTGTTCAAATATCAGCTCTAATCATAGCCCGTTGACCAGATCCCGGTTTGAGGCGTTGCTGCCTGGATATGGCTTGCAATTGAGCCAATGGTTATGTGTGCGACTGAGCCAGGGGCACATGACTTCGCGTGCCGGTCGCGCACGAAGCCTGAGATGGAACGCGCCACGTCGTGATGATTAGTGAACTACCGACGCCGCTGCGGGGGGCTACAGGTCTGGGCTTCAGCGATCGACGCCATGGTGCCGTAAGACGGCTGAATACATAGAAGTGCAAACAAGGCTTTGGGTGAAACAACCTCCAACCCCTTGTTTTGTTGAGCTGCGACGTTCGCATCCTTGTCGTGATTGCTATCATGGTGAGTGGGTAGGTAGTGGTGGAGGAGCGTGCGTAGAAGCACTCGCCAACAGGTAGTGACTGGTATCGAAGGGAAAGCACATTGGTATCATAAAGGACCCTATATACCCATACTCATTCCGACCTGGATATGCTCAATTCAGCTTCACACGTTGCTGGGAAACATGACAATTTCAACTGCGAGGTGATCTGTAGGGTAGGGCTGAATTTCTCAAACGTGAGCCAATGGATTTACACTGGACCTATGAGAAGGGCCAGAAACAGTACTTGGGAATGTCCTTGTTGGTATGTAGAATGCCTCCTCTCTCCGATTTTATTAGTTGTTGACTCTATCATATATTTCTTGTCCTCTTTGCTGTGCTGGTATCAATGGATATCATGAATTTGGTCTATTTTTTCCCTGGTCAATGGGATCGTAATGCTCTGCTAGGCAAATGCAAGCGAGACAAGGGAGCTCGATCAAAGGGAAGGAGCTCTGACCCCACTACGATTCTTTCGACCAATGAAACGCGCCAAATCTCCTTCCTTCCTCCACGGAACCACGCGCGTCATACCACCTGCGTCGCCGTTGCTGGGTCGGGTCACCTTCCTTTGAGCTCTGTCGCAAACCCTCCACTCACGGTCGCCATTTTTCGCATCTCTCATCTGCATCAACGACGACGCGCATCAAGCATCTCAAGGTCATCGACTTTATCAGGCCCTGCATCTTTAAATCTTCCATCAATTGGTCTAGCTACGGCTCCATCTTCTGCAAGTGCGCATCACAATGGCCGACGCTACAGAGCAGACGGCGGCGCCTGTCGTCGACGAGACATCCAAGACCATCGACGAACCTCAGAAGCCAGCCGAGGACACCACTAGCGCCCCGGCTGAGGCTGAGGCTCCTGCCAGCGATTCTGCAAAGCCTGATGACCAGGCCGAGTCTGCCACCATGACTCCTGCTGTTGGCACTCCCAATGTCGATACCCCCAACACCGACTTCCTCATCGCAAACGACCAAGATACCAACTCCAAGAAGGTTACTCTTGCCGACCTATGCGCCAAGGGAACCGCCTTGTATGCCCACCGAAGCTTTGAAGAGGCCGCCGAAGTCTTCTCCAGGGCCAGCATTCTGCAGGCCGAGCTCAATGGCGAGACTGCTCCCGAGAACGCTGAGATTCTCTTCCATTACGGTCGCAGTTTGTTCAAGGTCGGACAGAGCAAGAGCGACGTTCTTGGAGGGCCCGCCGCGGCCGAAAAGCGAAAGGGGGCCGGAAGCGGAAGCAAGGCCAAGAAGCCCGCACAGACCGAGGCACAGAAGGTGACGCAAGAAGGCATTGCCATTATCGCGGAGCAGAAGGACGAAGCAAACAAGGACGAATCCTCCAAGTCCGATGCTGATGCAAAGAAGCCTCTGTTCCAGTTTACTGGCGACGAGAATTTTGATGATTCTGACGAGGAAGAGGTATGTAGCCTAGCTCAGCTCGTAGCTGGTCAAGTGGACTATAAGCTGACCTCGTTTCTAGGAAGCTGCCGAAGGCGAAGAGGAGGAGGAGGATGAGGACGACCTGGCCACCGCCTTTGAGATCCTCGACCTCGCTCGAGTGTGCTACCTGAAGAGGCTGGAACACCTGGACACCGAGGAGTCCGAGGCTGGCAAGGGCAAGGAGGTTGCAGAGGGCGACTCACCTACCGTGCGGCACGTCAAGGAGCGTCTGGCTGACACTCATGATGCCCTCTCTGAGATTTCTCTCGAGAATGGACGGTATGTGTAGGCCCTGAGAATACTTCGGTCCCCGCCCTAACAATCGCGCGTACAGCTACCCGAATGCCATCGAGGACGGTCGAACGTCGCTCAAGTACAAGTTGGAGCTTTATCCTGAGGAATCTGAGATCATCGCCGAGGCTCACTTCAAGCTCTCTCTGGCTCTGGAGTTTGCTTCCGTGACCGTCGCTGATGACGACGGCACTGGCGCTAAGCGCGAGGAGATGGACCAAAGCCTGCGCGATGAGGCCGTCAAGGAGATGGAGCTGGCCATCAAGAGCTCTCAGCTCAAGCTCCAGAACAAGGAGGTTGAGCTCGCTACCATGGCCTCCCCCGAGGACAACGAGCTGGCGCGGAAATCCATCCAGGAGATGAAGGAAGTGATCGGCGACATGGAGCAGCGGGTAAGTCCTTGCCTTGTAGTTCACTGTGTGCCTATTTTACTGACCCTTGGTAGCTTGTCGACCTTCGCAACGACCCCATTGATGCCGCGGGCCTACTGGGTGCTGATGCTACTCCCCTTGGCGGCATCCTTGGTGCTGCTCTTGGCGAGTCTGCTTCCGAGACCAAGGCTCGTGTTGAGGAGGCCAAGAAGACTGCCACCGATCTCAGTGGTCTTGTCCGCAAGAAGAACAAGGAGGCTCCCGCCCCAGCCGCTGCCCCAGCACCCGCTGCAGCGCCTGAAGCTGAGCCTAACGGCAAGCGAAAGGCTGAGGAGGAGCCCGCCGAGGAGTCTGAGGCCAAGAAGGCCAAGGTGGAAGCTTAAAGCGGCCAACATGTACTGCTTTTCTTTCGGCAGGGCTCTACAAGGGGTGAAATCACGGATGGAGTTTGGGGTATCAAGGACGGCAAGATGTGTAATGGCATGGGACGGGACGGGACGGGACGGGACGGGACTGCGACGCTGCCGTGGCTGATACAGGCGCGCGTGAGGGTGTACAATTACCAACAACCATTTGGTGCCTGATGAGAAAGGATTTGTTTTATGCCTGGGTATGGGAACGCAAGAAGTTGTACGATAATGCTTGTCCATTTGGACCTGATGAAGATTATCTTGACTCGGACGAAGCGGGTGAAGTACAATATGACAAGTGACACGATCAAAGCAACCAAATTGCCATGGACATTTTGATATACACCGACCAAACATGAAATCGCGTTCTATTATGAATCGCTCGCAAGGCATGCAACCAACCAACCCGAAGCTCTCCCCCCTTTTCTCCTTTTTTACAAATCTCAGTCTAGCCATCACCGCCATCTACAGCTTAAAGTTGCCGCTCGAGACCACCTTGGGGGCCTTGGCCTTCTTGCCATCCACATCCGTAATCTCTCCCTTGCGGTTGATGACCTTGACACCGCCCTTCCTCAGCTCGGCAATAGTGTCACGCTGCATCTTGGCCCTCTTGCTGACCACCTTCTTGCCGTCGACACCGCCCGCCTTGCGGACGCGCTCCTTCTCGCGGCGGCGGCGACGGGCCTTGTCCTCGCGCGTCATCTCCTGGCGTGCGACGGGCAGACCGGCCTTGGTGACCACCTCACCCTGGCCGGCCGACTCGGTGGCGCCGGCCTTGTAGACCTCCTGAGGTGCCATGCGGCTGCTCTCGCCCGCGACGCCCTGGGCTGTTGTGGGTTGGGCATCCTCCATGGCGACCGTAGCCACGTCGGCGACGACCGACAAGGACGGCGCGGTAGGCTTGGGCTTGTAGTGCCAGGAGCTGAGGGCGTCGAGGCGTGCGCTGACATCCTTCCAGAGGGCCTCGACCTCCTTCTCCTCACGCTGAAGCTTCTCGTCCGACTGGCTGACGTAGCTGTCAGGGTCGGTGTTCTTGACGTGCTCCTCCTCGTAGATCTCGGCCAGACCCTTGGTGGCCTTGCTGTCGTCGAGCTCGACGAGGCCACGGCGCGTGCCCGCGGGGAGACCCTCAGTGTCGGGCCGGCGGCGGATGACCTCGTCGAACTCCTGGGCCAGGATACGCCTCTTGATGAGATCCTCGATGCCCTCGGTGATGTCGGGTGTGATGACGGGCACCGGCTTGCCGACGTGCTCAAAGTCGAGATCTTCCTCAAGAAGCGAGTTCATGGGACGGTCGACGGCAGCGGCCTCACCAGAGAGAGTCCATTCTCGCTTGGCCACGGAAGCAGCCTCGAGCTTGCGGATCTCCTCGGCGAGCTTGGCTTGTCTTCGCTCGTGAGCCGAGCGTCGCGACTTGGGGTCTCCAGCCGAGACGTCGGATAGAGCATCGTCAGAGTCCTCGTTTTCTGACTCGTCGTCGAACAGATCTCTCCGAACGTCGGCCATGGCCCTCTCGACATCGGCATCGTCTGGCTGCTTGGGCTCAAACTTGACTGTCTTTCTGGGCTTGCCAGCCTTGGCCTTCTTGGGGGGTGGTGCGAAGAAGTCCTTGTAGTAGACTTCGTTGGCGTTGAAGTCCATTCCCTCATCGTCCACATCGGCATCCATGTCCATGGCCTCATCCTCGCTGTCACCCTCAGGCGCATCGAGAGCCATATCTCCAAACGTGGGACCATCGTCTTCATCGTCGTCATCTTCTGACTGCGGCTCGGCTTCCTTCTTCGACTTTGAGCCCGGCTTGGGAGGGGCCATAGGGTCGACATCCCAGTTGACCTCCTCCTCGTCGCTCACTTGGTCGGTGTAGGGATCTCCCTTTGTGTCTTGGTCCTCAAACCATTGTGTTTGTCGGTTGAAGTCATCGAGAGAGAAGAAGCCATCGTTGAGACCATCAGGATCCTCAACGTACTCCTCAGCAGGTCCATCGACTTCATCATCTTCATCCTCGTAGTCGTCTCTCGTCTCGTCGACTTCTGACTCGTCGTCATCTTCTTGGTCGTCTTCTTGACCGTCTTCCAATGCTTCTTCGTCCGATATTTGTTCTTGGTCGTCGTCTTCAGACCCATCTTCACTCTCATCCTCATCATCAGAGCCCACCTCGAACCCATCCTCCCCGAACTCAAGTAGCTTGGAGTCATCCGCGCTGGTTCCATTGACTGTGACCTCGTCACGCTCCTGAAGCTCAGCAAGGGCTTCCTCCGAGTACTTCAAAACACCACCAATAATCCTCTTGGCCTGCTGCCACACCTGACCCGTCTCAAACCCATCGATGTAGACCTTGCGCATCTTGAGGACATCGTCCTTTCCGGCGGCGCCCCTCTTGCGCTTCCGGCTCTCCTTGAGCCTCTCCTGCTGTTCATCCCCGATCCGCCCAGCAAAGCTTTCGAGGGTGTGCTTGACGAGGTTCAGCGAGTCGGTTGGGATCGCGGCGGTGGGCTGAAGAAAGGCATGACGCTTTCCATCGGTCAGGGTTTCGAGGAGCGCCAGGACATGGCTGTTGGCGAGGGAGTCTGGGGCGGCCATGGCGGCAGGCGCGGCCGTCAAGGTGTGCGACGTTGAGGTGAGTGACGGTGACGTCTGGGCAGCCATGCTCTGATGTGACTGGCTAGCAGAGCTGTCTTGCGCTGCTATTGACTCCTTCAAGCTGTTGTCAATTTTTCGAATGGCGTTTGTGTATCCAGGATCCAGGTTGTGATGAGCCGCAAAGGCTTGGAGTTGAGAAAAGTCGCGGTTCAAACGATCGATACCAGGGAAAAAAATTTGGGACGTTGCGGCTCGCCCCGCAGTTTTCTGCAGACAGCAGCAGGCTCCTCATATGATTGGTCAATCTGCCATCAGTGCGTAGCTGATAAGAGATAAGACACTTATCACCAAACCAGTGCCATCCAGATGCGATGCTTGAAAGAAACTATCACAAGTTGACTCGCTAGGTAGTTTTGCTATGATTTCTGATAATATTTGAATGCTATTTATCTCTTATTAATCAATAATGTAGCTGCATATAGACAATTGTCGAGTTAGTATCCAACTCATGTACCCAAGGTGAACAACATGGTTCATCCATCAGATGATCGTTGTACAAATAGCAGCAAGCAAGCCTTGAGCGCAAGTAAGGATTAGCATCTAGTTAGGACAACCACTCGAGTGACCGAACGCAATTCCAAATCAATCCCATCCCAGTGCCAGTCCCAATTCCAATCGCAATCCGGACGAAGTGTAAAGTCCCGTGTCAACTCCAAGGCATCTCGCCATCTACCAGTCAAGGTACTCCCCCTCCCTGTTTGCTGTAATGCGTCCCAAGGAACAGGTCAATTCCTCTTCCGCAGTCTAGAACCAAGAACAGACCCTCAGTTGCCTCTGCGACCGCCAGTGCTCATTAGTGTGATTTTCTGTTTCTTCTTCTTCTTTCCACCACCACCGCCATTGTTCGGGCGTGCATTGCTGCTGTTATCCGTCGCCGACTCGATAGCCTGGATCTGCATCGCAAGATCAGCTGAATCAAACAGGTCATCGTCCTTGAGCCAGCCGTCGTCAGCATTTGAACTCCGAACTGGCGCCATATCGGGGGATCCATTGATCGCCCGCGTGCCCCAGACTGTTCTCTGAGTCGATGGGCTGGTTGACATTTCCGCCAACGTCTCGAATCCCGGCCGAGGATCCGGGGGTGTGGTACCAGAATGACCGCTTAGTGGCTGGAACTCGGACAAGTCCATCCGAGGGACATCCTCCTCCTCCTCGAGTGGCTGGGGTAGCCGCTGATACCCCGTCGACTTGCGCAGCGCAGCTGCTTCGAGTCGCTCTGCTTGAAGGCGCTCCCGCTCCTCCTGGGTCTCCTTCTCGCGGTTCCGTTTCCGTCGCCGCTCGATTTCTCCCGAAAAAGACGTCAACGTCTCTGCTGGCACAATGTCTGTCCAGTCACATTCCAGGAAGCTAATAACACAACCACGAGGAAGATGCCCGAGGTATTTAGCTCTCCTACGCAGTGCATCATCGACCACATGACCAGTTGAAATATGCTCGACGCGAGGGAGGAGGGTAGAGGGGAATGACGAGAAGGAGCCATACTTGGTTTTCAGGATGCGAATGTCCAGCGGTGAGAGGTAGAGATGAGGTGGAGAGCTGTAGAAGTAAAAGTCGGGGTCTGCTGATTGTTTCCCGGAACTTGATCCTGGACCGGCCGCTGGCTCCTCTGCGACTTGGAGATCCGCCAGTTTCTCTTTGGAGGCTGTGACGGCTCGGATTGCTTTCTGAGACCATTCACCATCTTGGCCAAACAGAGTCTCGTCCTCCTTCGCCTGCTTCTCTAGCGAAGCGATTTCCTCGTCGAATTGAGCAGTCATATAGTCTGTGGTGCCCTTCATCATACGGGCGTAGTCCAGAACATTGGCCGCGAAGTGCCAGGGAATGTCGTCCCCGAAAGTGCGCGCCTCCGCGGCACCCTCCCGTGGGAGAGCCATTGTTGAGTGTGCGCCTCGTGCCATCAGTCGTAGCACGACATCGTCCCCAATTCGGGGTAGCGGGCTTTCCTGACCTGCATAGAACCGGACAGGTCGAACGTCTTGCATATATATCGAGTCCTCGCAGATTGGGCACTTCTTCCATTTTGGACCACGGTTTGGCTTTCCTTCCTCCTCACTCGAGCTTGAGTTCATAAATCGAATCAGACAAGGTAAACAGAAGATGTGCCCACATTTCGCCATGCGAGGGGCCACTGGCTCCGAGAGACAAATGGGGCATGATGAGGTCTGCGACTCGCTCGAAGCGATAATTTGCATCACCAGGGACCAGTCCAGATGTGTGTCGGCATCCGACGACTGCTTGCTATAGGTTCCTTCTGGAGACAGGACAAAGCGGTAGTTGGCATGGACATATCTCGCCTTGTCGACTGCGTGGTATCCAGATCCTAACCCCCATGTTGGATTCCGCCTAGGATGTCTGGCATGTGTATGATGGTCTTGTACCGGTCGTGGCATCGAGTAATTAAGGAGATGCGTGATCGAAGTCTGGCCACGCCGACTGTTTGGGTTTCTGAATGCTCTTAATTCCGCCATCGCATCTTCGTCGTCAGGGCCAGTATTGGACCTCTCTCCAAGGCCAGGTCGGCGTTGGTTCCGGTGTTGTTTTCGAGAGCTTTGGGCCTTCCGAGGCATTGATTGCGCTGACGAGGAGCCGGCCTGCGATGGCCGGCGTGATGATTCAAAGCTCGACGTCGATGGTCCGGCTTGGATGGCCGGGGGATTCGATGGCGCAGGGGCGGATTTTCCCACACTTGAGGTCGACGAACTCATATTCGGCACTGTCGGTTCGAGGGTGCTTCAACCTTGGACCCGATGAGGCAGGCAGCCGCTTCAATCGGTTGGTTTCTTTGGCTGTATCCCTTGTGGCGGGATGACACCAGCTTGAGATCTCTTCCCTCTCGACAGGGGAGAGTCAACGCTCAAGGTCTCAAGGAGAGAGACTCAAAGAGTAGCGGCTCTAACACGTCTTGGTAAAGTAGATAGGATTGTTGAAACAGTGGTAGGAGGAAAGTAGGTTCACGAAGGGGTCCAGCTGGGACGGACCCCGTGGATGGATGGAGGTGGATCGAGCGAGTCACTCGCTGGCGGGGCAAATCGTGACGGAGTTGGCGGGCTCGGCGGCGCAGGGGAATGGCGTTACCTGCCTGCAACATGGACGTTAGTCATCAACGGATGCTACTTGAGGCTATCACATGACTAGAGGCGTGACCTCTGAATATGCCTCACAACAGCAGCACCTAAGGTACTCTCACATTGGACGAGTACCAAAGAAACGCTCATTGTCAAGGGGTATCCAAACTTCAAGTATCACTTCTTTTGACATGAGGGATACTACCATACATGAATTCCGGTATCAATCAAAAGCATACGCGTAAAAACTGACTATGAACTAGGTATATGACGGAGATCCAGGCCCTCAGTGATCTCAACCACTCTCCTCTTCCTCATGGATCCAGGGGAATCATTGATAAACGAAGACACCAATCCCAAGAAAACGAAAGAACAAGAAAACCCATAAGACGTTTCTGACACCACAGCATCATGACATTAGCACATCTCACCCCACCCTCGTCTTGTCTACTTGTGGTCGGACAGCTTGTGCTTGATCTTGCTGAAGATCGAGCTCAGTCGGTTGTGCTTCTTCTTGTGGCCGTTGGTCGAAGAGCTGCCATTTGCGGCGGGCTCAGCAGGCTTGGTCTCGGTGGCCTTGCTGCCGTTCTCAGCAGCTGAGGTGCCGTTGCCGACAGCGGGAGTTTCCGCCTGGGGTTCAGGCTTGGCCTCAGCCTTGACCTCTTCAGGTTTCGTTACAGGCTCAACGGCGGGAACGGCGGACTTAGCCTCCTCGGTCTTGGTCTCTTCCACCTTGGGTGCCTCTGTCTTGGTCTCAGGCTTGGCCTCCTCAGGCTGAACCACAGGAGCAACAACAGCCTCGGGCACAACCTCCTTGGGTTGGGCAACAGGCTCAGCGGCGGGCTTGGCCTCTTCCACCTTGGTCTCCACGGCAGGGACAGGCTCAGTCTCCTTCAGGAGCTCGGCCTCGACCTCCTTCTTATTCTCTACAGCCTCAGTGCTAGCGGCAGCCTCGGGACCCTTGCCAGCCTCGACAATAGACTCCTTAACCTCAGCGGGCACCTCAGGAGCAACAGTCTCAACCTTGGTCTCCTCAACAGGGGCAACAGGCGTAACCTCCTTCAGGAGCTCAGCTTCGACAATCTTCTTCTCCTCGACGGCTTCGGTGTTGGCAGCAGCCTCGGGGCTCTTGTCGGCCTCAATGATGGACTCCTTGACCTCAGCAGGGACCTCGGGGGAAACCTGCTTCGTCTCCTCGCTGGTAGGCTCCACCACGGCATCATAAGTACCCGTGACAGGCTTAACCTCCTTGAGAAGTTCAGCCTCAACCTCCTTCTTCTCCTGGACGGCCTCGGTGTTGGCAGCGGCCTCGGGGGACTTGCCAGCCTCAACGAGAGACTCCTTGACCTCGGCGGGGACCTCGGGAGACACCTCCTCCCGGATCTGCTCCTTGTTCTTGGCGTCCAGAGCCTCCTGGGCGGCCACGGGAAGCTTCTCCTTGACAGCATCAGGGAGGTTGTTGTTGGCGGCATCGGTGATGACCTCGGTCGCGTTGTTTACCACAGGAGCAGCCTTCTCCTCAATGATCTCCTTGGCAGTAAGGCCGGCGGCGATGACGGCACCGCCAGCGGTGGCAGCGAGAGCAGCCAGTCCAACGTCCTGGGCCTTCTCAGACTTCTCGGTACCCTGGCCAGCGGTGCCCTCAGAGGTGGCAGGGGCCTCAGGGACCTTCTCCTTCAGCTCCTCCTCAACCTTGGCCTTCTCCTCAACGCCCTCGGCTTCGGCGCTAGCTTCTGGGGCCGCGTCGGCCTTCTCCTGGCTCTCCTTGACAACCTCAGGGACAGCAGGCTCCTTGGGCTCAAGGGGAACCTCAGCAGCGAGGGCCGCGGTGGTAGAAACGGGGGTCACAGTGTTGATGGCGACATCCTGAGCGCCAATAATGGGGAGGCTGGACTCGGGGATGGTGTTGGCAGAAACGGGAGGGAGCTCAGTCTCGACAACAGGGATGGCGTCGCTCTTCTCGTACGACTCCTTGTCGAGCTTGACGTACTTGTCGGTGCTCTGGGCGGTGATAGACTCGGGGATCTTCTCGCCAGGCTGCAGGGTAATGGGGTTGCCAACGCCCTCAGAAGCGGGGAGGGGGTTGACGCTGATGGGCTTCTCGAGCTCGTTCGCAAGAGGCGCAACACTCACGGGCTTCTCAAGCTCGGTTGCGGGGGTGATGGGGAATCCGCCCGGAATGTCAGAAGGGGTCTCGAGGGGGTGCGCCTTCTCGTTCTCGGTGAGGGTCTCCTCAGAAGTGAGCGCAGCGACAGCCTTGTCCTCGGCCAACTTCTCGTCAAGCACCTTCTCGTTAAGCGCCTTCTCCTCAACAGGCTTTACCTCGATAGGTTGCTCGGAAGCCATCGCAGCGGTGGTTGATGTGGGGGTGACGGTGTTAAGAATGGCGGCGGCGGCGGTATCTTGTGTGATATGGTCGGGGGTGAGGAAGTTGTTGACGTTGCCCTGAGTATCAGGTTCGTTGGGTGCTGATTGGTTGATTACCCAGTTGCCGTCGACAACGAACTAGATGATGGGTGAGCGACAGCCTCTACAGTGAATGCGCAGAAGGTGAGGGTAAGGAGGAAGAGCAATTGGGTTCAGAGGAGGGGAGGAGGGGGGGTTTCAATCATCTGGCACGATGACGAAAAGGTCAATGGCGGGAGCTGAGGAAGGCGGGCAGGGCAGGGCAGGTGCGGGTCTGAATGCAGGCACACTAGCGCGCAGCGCAAGCAAGCGCTGACTTGAAAGACGCCTACGCCTTGGCGGGCAGGGCAGCGCGAATCGACTTTGTCCCACGTCGCCGCCTGGCGCCAACATCTAGGCAGACTGGCATGACCTGCAAAAAGGACCTGGGCCATGGGCTGAGGACGAGCAGGTTCTCACCGCTCCCCGCTCACTAACGCATTCCAGAACTGTCTCGAGCGTAGTTGGGTTGCGTCATACCGAACCGCGGGGGGTTGGTTGGGGATGGTGTGGGCGCGGGTATGGGTCGTAGAGAACCCATGACATGACAGGCAGGGAAAAGGTCAGGCCTGGCGCAATCCCCGATCCTAGCAACGACCGCAAAAATTGAGGAGCAGGGGTGGTTGGGATTACGGTAGCAGACACCGCTCTTGTGCCTAAGAGCCTTTTAGGCTCATCATGACCCTGCAGATTGAGAGATGGCGATGCGCGGAGGGCACGGATTCCACAGCGGCACGGACACACGGTCGCAATCCGCCAGTACGAACAAGAGGCGGCGGCGGCGGCGCAACTGCTCGGTGGGGGGATGGCGCTTTACCATGATCCATCTCTGCAGGGTTTGGTACGATGGGCACGAGGAGCTTCTCCATGGCGACGAGAGAAAGGGGGGGATGGATAATCGATGGTTCAATCCGGGATCGCGTGCATGGGAAAACACCGAGGAGAGGGAGCTGGTGGGTATCGCCGATCGAGGCACCAGTCGCTGACGCACCTTGTAGTAGATCTTGCTCGAGGCATCCTTGAGGTCGACTGTCTTGGAGAAGACATCGCCCGTCTTTTCAAGCTTGACGCTCTTGGTCCAGTCGTCGAAGGTACCGGTCACGTAGACTTCGTCGGCGGGATGCTCCCTACAGGAAAGCTCGGGGTTAGTCCAGATGTCTCAGACATTGTGCTAGTTCCAGAGTGCGACATGGAGCAACAATGGTGACGGGGGTAAAGCTCCAGACAAAGCTCAACGGAAAGTGCTGCGCCGTAGACACGCGACATGTGCAGCTCTAAGGGTGAAGCCCAAGGATGAAGCTGTCGTCGCGATTGTCAAAAGGCAGATGGTTACATACCACTTGAAAGTGAAGCTGCCCATGGCTGCGGTTCGTAGATATCAGATGCGGCGTTTGAGTCTGCGTAGGCGGAACGGGGAGCGAAGGAGTGAGGCAGCGAAGCCGGCGGCGTAGGTAGCGTAAGGAGGTAGGTAGGTAGGTAGGTAACGATGGATGGATGGATGTTTTGTTGTGTTTGTGGTAGAGAATAGAATAGGATGGAAATGGTTGGGAGGAGAACCGCAGGCGGGAGGCACCAGGACGGGTCTGGTCTGGCGTCGGTCAGGCTTGGGGGGACCGAAATTAAAGATTGTCGGCGGTAACGGGGGGAAGCTTCAATAGAAAGAAAAAAAAAAGTACACCACCGCAACCACCACCCGTACCGATGCAGGGATATTATTAAGCGATTCGGAAGAGATGGTTTTGCCGAATCCAGCGGAAATGGCGAAATGGGCGAGGCGATATGATGGGTAGGGGAAAAAAAGGAGGGCTTTGTAGGTGCGACGCGACGTTGATACGGTGAAGGGTGGCAAGTAGGTGAGGATGTAGAGATAAGAGGGCCTGTGCTGTTGGGCGGAAAGCTGTGTGTGCGAAAGCGGAAGTTGATGATGAAAGACACAGCACGTGGGGGCAGGTTTTGGATTTCAGTCAATGATGATATGCACGAGGGCGGCAAGTATCAGGAATCGATGAAAAAAATTGGCCGTAAGTTGGTAGGAGAAGAAAGAAGAGGCCAAAGCCTGGAAAGCTTCGACGTTTCCTCCTTGGAGCTTTGAACAAATAGTGTAGCTATCGGTGAATCATACCAAGCTTCCAGGCAAGCAATAGCAGTGACGACACATCGACGATGATGATACCCTGAACCGTCCTGTTGCAGGCTGCGCAACCATCCATCGAGAGATACTGATGTGCGTCTCCAGCTACCTATGGATGGATGTCAACATACGGGTCTGCTTGGGCACCTTCTTCCTTGCCCGATTCCTCATTGCAACCACCATTGTAGTCATGCTGGCAGCCATAGGTAGGTCAACAAGCGCCGGGAGCTGGGAAGACCCATGAACAACAAAGCAAGCGCCGCTCTCTGCTGCAAAGGCTCTGCAGGGTGGGCACGCAGCTGCGGTTCCTTTCGACTGCCCACAAGTGGAGACGCGAGACCTTGTCTCTGACGACATGGGCAATTTCATGGCGTCGTTCGGTTGAGTGAGACCTTCTTTCTCTGCCCGCCAACCGCATCCGGGGCTTCAGGCCGCCATCCTATCCCATCATAGAGGTGGCTGGTATTGGTAGCAGTTTGTTTCAACTCAACTCCGAGGCTCTCTTTAAATGTAGATATCCAAACCTACCTGGCTAGCTAGCCGGAGCATCACTACTAGCTCCATCTTGTCCGAGCTACCTAATTACCTTTCCTCCCTGAGGTAGGAAATAGATGGACGCGATGCTGGGGTAGCTCGGTAGGGTAGCATCGCACGAGTGCCTGGGCTAGACCCTCGCCATGGCTGGGCTGGTCTTGGGGAAGCCGGAGCTCCATAACAACCGGACCTTTGTCTCTGAGGTGGTCGGTGGAATGGGGTCCGACGTGCCTATCTCGTCAACGGTCTCGCCAAGCTAAATGTGTTGTTTCCCGCGTCAGTCGTCTCGTCTGTATCATGCATCACCCGCATTCTTGTGACAGCCCAATATTGCGTCAAGTTGCTTTGCTTGTACTTCCCTTTGCTTTTGTCCTGCCTGTCATGGCACCACGCGGTCATGTCCGTGTTATCCAGTGACCTTTCTTTCCTGTGAATGTATGTTTTGCATCGTTTCATAGAATTAGGGCTCACTCTCTGCCGCGCATGTTGAAACCAGCCCCGTCGATCAACCTGCCCGGCGAGGATCCGGAGCAAGGGTCAGGTCAGGAACTGAGCGTCTTTTTTTGGCGGGGAGGCGGTGTGCGCGTATATGCAGATTTCACCGGAATCATTCGACACTGCAGCTAAAAAAGATTCGAGTTGGAAGTATGAAACAGGCGGTCTCAGGAACGTGTTGAGTCAAATAAATCGTGTGCACATGATGTATCTCTAAAGGAGCGGTAGAGGGGATATACGAATACGCCTTGGAGTTTGAGCGGTCACTGCACAGATGATGTGTGTGTGTGCTGTGCGCATTGGATGTCGAGCATCTGCCAACAACTCGACGTGCCTAGAAATCATGACATTCGTTCATCCAATGCCAGGGCAGGCACGAGACTGGCCCTTGTTCCCGCTCTTGCTTTTTTCTTCGCACCTTGCAAATGCACGTTAACCAGCCCCAGGGTAGTAACTTGGGACCCTGCGTGCATGTGGTTCCTGGAAAACGGATCCATTCACGGATGACTGGATGATCCCAAAAGAGGGCACTTGTTGATTATATTTGCCAGGGTTCAGATCGATACAGGGAGATAGAAAATGACAATCGATTTGATGTTACACCTCTATAACTGGAAAGTCTATGTTGTGACTCCAAGGCGATACCGCCTGACCCAATTTCATCACAGCTCCTCCTTTGCCGATGCTTTGGTGTTACTGGCCTTGAGCACCTGAGCCTTGATGTCAAACCTCATGCTGTGATCTTCTGGCCGGGTGTGTTCGATCCAAGCGACAACTCCGCCATCTACGGGTGTGGTGTCGTACTTGGTCAGATCGACAAGCGGGTCTAGATGGCTTTGTGTAAGTTACTGTCATAGCAAAACCAGACACATTCCTGTCACGTCGGAAACTTTGATGACTTACCCTTGCACTTGCTTGCTTCGGCTGCCCAGAGAGGGAGGACTCCATAAAGAGCACCAGGCGCAAATATGGCAACCTTTTGTTCGTCGCTGGAGCGGTCGATCTTGTCGGCAGCTGGGAACTTGACAACATGTTCGAGCTCATCTTCCTCGCTCTTGGGCTTTTCAAGAATAGCAAAGAGCGCCTTTCCCTTGCCGTCGGATCGTTCCTGTTCTTCGACCCACTCGCGAACAGCGAGAGGTAGCTTGTCATAGTCCATCAACAGAAGGCTACGGCCGTGGAGGTGATAATCCAGACCAGACCATCCGCCGGGATACTCCCTTCCCTCGAACACTTCCTTAAGGCCCTTTGCCCAGGGCTTGAGTCCATTTGGTGGAGCATCCATCAACTCGTGAAGGGTGTACTCGAGCGCGCTGAAGCTGGTCTCGACCTCGCAGGCCGGTTGGAATGCAGACATGGCTTCCAGCGCGAAGGGGTTCTTCCAGTCGAAACCTTGGACCAAATCGACAGGTGGCGGTTGGCGCATCTGGAAGGCTTGTGTAGCCCCAGCCAACAAGACGGAGGCCAGAGATCCGGTGATTCTGAAGCCCTTCATGGTTGTGGTGTTTTGGCGGTGTTGCTAGTGAGGTTCTTGGTGACAATTGTTAGGCAATGGGTCGCAATAACCAAGAAACATGAGTCCAACTATTTCATCGGAATCACCATAACTTATAACCCTGGAGATCTTCTGATGCGAACACAATTGCATCGTTGTCCTCTTCGGAGTCTTGGGCCCGAGTTTCCCTTTCAGGGTATTCATATCGGCTCATGTTTCTCAGGCGGGGACAATTCCGTATATTATCACCTCCGGCTAAAGTGACAGATGAAGGTATTGGCTGCAAAATAGTGATCATGTGAAGAAACAGTTTTAATTACATTGATCCCTAGATCGAATCTGGCATATCGACAGATCTCATCCTGGTCGCCATGAGTTGAGGTTTGACCCGTGCTGCTGCTCGGCTACTTGCACACACCCTTACCCGCGCATGTCGGGTCTTGAAGAGAATTAAAACCCTCACAATGAATCGGCAAATGAGTCACCGGCCTTGCTTATGTCTTGGAATAATAAGGACGCGTAGTTCAGATGGTCAACTCCACAGCAACTATTGGAGGGTTCGTATCGCAAAGCGCCATGTAACACCACCAAAGGGTAACTGCGCTCTATTGCCTTGCGTAACACTAGAACCTACCCATGCTGTAAAGGCTATGCTTTTCGAGCTGAAACATGTTTTAATGGCAAGAGGTTCGGGCCAAACAGGCCTCCCAATCTCTAAACTCTGCTGCGCCTGATCGCCTCAGCCATCGTGATGCCGAGTTAACCGGAGGATTCTAATAGTCTGAGCCCCTGAACCAACCCATCTTCTGCATCGGATAGCTCCACTACCAAAAGTTTGAAAGGGCAGCAGGGTTGAGAGGTGGCATGTATGCAATTCCTCGAGTACAAAGATTCCAACAAATGCCATCTATGCCAAGTCTGCGGAGCGGGCGATCTTGCATCAAGACCACGATGCCCAGTCGGCCCCTCCCGAACCGCCACACGAGTCTTCAGGTCTCAGTCCGAGCTTCGTAATACCTGGGTATGGACGAAACACCCTTGGGCTGTCAGCTCGTTCTAGACTTCAACTAGCGTCCATCCCAACGCCAACTTCGCCCAGTAGGGCTACGCGGACTCTCCACATGCTGCGCCCCGTGCGATCCTCCCCCAACTTCAGGATCACACTGCGAGCCGGATCCGGAACTGGGTGTGAGGTGTGTTTGGTATGCTCGTCGAGTTTGCTATTAAACTCATGGCTCGCCACGGTTGCCGATCACAGCCAGGGCAGCTTGGCGAGTAGATCACTTAGACGGGCACCATGGCGACGAAACCAACAGATGTCGAAACACCCGAGAAGAAGGGTTTGACGGCAAAGACTGACACCAAGAAGTCCTGGCCGTTGTGGAAGAAGCTCACAATTATTGGAGCGGCCCTCGTCATAATCACGGCACTGGCGGTTGGACTCGGTGTTGGCTTAACACGAGGGAAAGGAGGTGACGACAACGACAACAGTGATGCGGACTCAGACACCAGCGATGACAACGACTTTGCCCTCAAGGCCCGCGGCAAGACATGGCAGCCCAAGGTCGGCTCCCCCTGGCAGATCGTCCTCCTCAAGCCCATCAAGCTCAACGACGACGGCACCGCCGATGACCTGGAGCCCAACGTGGGCATCTACGACCTGGACCTCTACGACAACGACAAGGAGACATTTGCGGCGCTGCGCAAGGCCGGCAAGAAGATCATCTGCTACTTTAGCGCCGGCTCGTGGGAGGACTGGCGTGACGACAAGAACCAGTTCAAGAAGTCGGACCTGGGCAAGACGCTTGACGGATGGCCTGATGAGAAGTGGCTCAACTTGAGGAGTCGGAATGTGCGCAATATCATGAAGAAGCGTATCAAGCTTGCTGCGCAAAAGGGTTGTGATGCAATTGACCCTGATAACGTGGACGGCTATGTAAGTCTCGCACCCTTTCAGCACGAACCAACTAACACGGCGATAGCAAAATGACAACGGCCTCAACCTCACCGAAGGAGATTCCATCTCGTACATAAAATTCCTCTCCGCCGAAGCAGCCAAGTACAACATGTCGACCGGCCTCAAGAACGCCGGAGACATCATCACCTCGGTGCTCCCCCACGTCGCCTTCTCGGTCAACGAGCAGTGCATCCAGTACGGCGAGTGCGAGACTTTTGCCGCCTTCATCAAGGCCAAGAAGCCCGTCTTCAACATCGAGTACCCCAAGGGCGCCCCCAAGGTCAAGGATGCCGATCGTCAGAGGATCTGCTCGCAGACGGGCAAGGCCAAGGGGTCCAAGGACTTTAGCAAGGTCATCAAGAAGATGAATCTTGATGGTTGGGTCATGTATTGTCCCAACGATACGTACCAGACCGCGGTGGAGGATTGATGGACTTGGGGATTTAGAGACATTTGTTTTTTCACGTCTTTATAATTGCATAGCGATGATAGATTGGTAATGTTGGGTACTTGATAGAATCGAATACGACCTCACGGAGCTGCTTTGCTTGTTGCGCTGTTATGTAGCTAGCATCAAGTGGGAAGTGACTGTTTACCACTTCGACGCAATCCACCAGGGGTAAGAGTTCCAATGCGTTTGTGTGAGCTTTTTGGTCGTTGATTGTTTGATTAAATATAAGTCTTCCTTGGCGTGCCTGGAGCACACCCAAGTGTTCATGCATTTTGATCCTTGCCGTTAACCCATATCTCATGACCTTTTGTAACCCCTGAACTCTTCGCCCTAAACACCATCTTGAATCTGCCATCACCGTAAGGTACATCGTCCCCTCTATCCCTACCATACAAGTGCAAGTTGCGTCAAAGCACAACCTTGCCAACCCGCCAGCGCCACAACATAGACCAATGTGAAAAGATGGGGGTATCCTAACAAGAAGGCTTGTCCAAAACCTCGCCTTACATAACCGACCGACCCACATTAGACGTAAAAGATTAACAAGAAACATGTTGGTTTTCACCTATGCTTCATGTTGTCGCCATAAACTTCGACCCCCCCTCCTGCTTAAACAGCCAGTCGCTGTTGGCATCGACCATGAAGTTGGTAATATTAAACTCGTTCGAGGCTCCCAGACCAGGAGGGCCATTGTCATTGGATGTGTCCATGCTGTTGTCTGCGGGCGCCGGGGTTCCATTCACACCGGCAATATTCTCGCCTCCGAACGGAAGGCGGGGAACGTTGAAAAAGTCAAAGACATCGAGATATTCAAGTTCGTTTGGTGCTGGTGTCCTCGCCGGCGTGACACTTGGTAATCGACTCAGCGCTGATCCAACTTGGTTCGGCTGCCGAGAGATGAGGAAGTCCAGATCAAATGCCGTGCGTCGCATGTCAGACAGTATCTTGATAGAGCTGGGAGTTATGCCGTCGCCCTGTCGCTCGCTGTCTCGGTGCTCGTCCAGGACTCTTTGCAGCAGCTGGCAGTACCGAGCGGCAACAGGCCAGAATCGACCCATATCGCGGAGACTGTCGACAAAGAAGGAGATTTGAGGCGACAGTTTGTGCTCAACTGTTGAGCCGTGAACAAGGAGTAGACGCGCTGAAACCCAGAGAGTAAACGCAAATGGTGGACCCAGCTTGGCCAACATGCCGTTGTTCACTACGAATTCTCCCAGCGCAGCCACATTCTCAACGGCGCTGTGGCACCGTTGAGATGCACTGTAAGACGGGGTGAAGATGGGGGACCTTGTCGTCGGATAGGCGGCAGATGAATGAAGGCGGATGACGGCTGTGTGGTACGTGGCGTGAAGCATGACCCAGGCACAATTGATGTTCTTGCTGCCCGGATGGAAGAGCTTGGCCATGTTGCCAAACTCGCCGGGGAGGCCAAACTTCCACGACGTCAGCATGTTGTCCAGCTCCTTGTACCGCATCTGCCACTGCTCCACGTCGCTCAAGGCACTGATATCAACTGGCTGCTTCAAGAACTTGTGTATCTTGGAAAGAATGCCAAGAATCTCAATGTAGTACGCAAAAGCGCCAAGATTCTCGGGCTGGTCGATGTCGTGGTCTGGGGAGCCCGAGTGGTTCACATCAGTGCGGAACCACCTGGTGTCCACCTTTTGATTCTTGATCCACAGATCGTCGCGGCAGGGCAACGTCCTGTCTATTTCCCGGTCGTCGAGGGCGAACTCGAAGGCTGTTGCGATCGTTGCGTATCTGTCCAGCAGGTAAATCATCCAGAAGAGTCGACGCCGGGCCTCTTCTTCAATAAAATCTTTAGGCTCTGAGAGAGTCATGGCACGTAAGGTATAAATTGAGAGGTAATGGGGGGACACTGTCGACGACGTGATTTCTACAGCCAGGCCAAGTTGTACCACGGAACGGGTGATGAGCGCCATGATGTTCCATCCCGGAGGCCCATTGCTGCTACCGACGAGGTCGAGTGCGAGAATGACAAGAGCTTGTAGGGACTTGACTGATGAGTTTCCCATGCCATAAAGGAGAACTCGTTCTTTGGAAACCCTGTGGTAGTGCTCTCGTCGTTCATCGGTCAATCTCGCATCTGTCGAGTAGCGCATTGCCGTTGCCACAATCGCGTGGAGTAGGATTCGATCAGTCTCGTCGAGTGTAGACGGACCGAATAGAGTATCTAGGGTTGTTTTGCGGTGAAGGATTGGGCACCAAGTGTTGATGTGCTTAAAGTAGAGGTCGACAAGGGCGTAGAGAAGGTCGTAAGGTGGCATATCCCGGTCTGGAGTGGTAGTTCCAGGAGCTGACATTGCTGCTGTGGGAGAATGAATATTGGGTTGTACAGAGCTGTAGTAGTCTTGCGCAGCTGCGCTGGGCTGCATGGGCGAGATCTGAGAAGCTGCCGTCATGGGAGGTAGCTGCACATGGTTCCCATTCTGAAAGCTGTCGCTCATGCCAGGAGTACGAGCGACACCAAAGTCGACGCTTTGGGTGCTGGGCGCAAAACCAGAGCTGGGAGCTTTCGGTCCAAACAAAGCAGAGTCGGTCTGAGGGGTACGGACGGGCTCGGAGGGTCGAAAGACGTGAGGACCATCTCGCGGTGTTCCTTGATCGCTGGGAA